>JAQGCA010002531.1:0-13668 GCA_034698945.1 Protaphorura quadriocellata | reverse complement strand
AAGTACGGAATACATGGATTATATATATTGCACTTTTCTCTGTGCACCACTTCAGGGTAATCAAAATTTCGTTCAAAGCGAACTGTGGGATCAAAAACAAACCCCTCCTGAGTAACAAGGTTTATCACTAACATGTCTACGCGACAATTTGAACCATTTTCTGCAACACGATGCACTTCTTCAGAAACTTGATATCCTAAATTCCGATTTGATTTAGGTTTGGCTGTAGGAATTGAAAAATTGTCAGTATGCAGAACCGTAAATATTTTCACGTTTGTTTTCTCATTTTACATATCATAATTGTACTTTTGTATTTACAGATTCCAGAAACACTAAAAAGCTTACACTATGACACGATTGAAGTGGGCGATGGGACTAAACTCAGAACCAGAATTTCCCCTAAACTTAGGAAGAAAATCGTTCAGTTCTTATGGTCTTACACATACTGTCCAATTCACTCCAAGTGGAGAGATTTAGGACTCCGGTTTTGGCCAAGGTGGCTCAAAGAAGGAAGTTGTCAGAAGGGATCAACGGCCAGGTCGTGTTCAATTCCACCCGGTATGAGTTGTAAAGCATCAAAGATTGAATACAAGGTACTTAATTCCGAAAACTTAATAGTAGAGAATAAATACAAGACACTACAACTTATTTTTAATGAACAGCTAACGAACCCTTGTGTATCAAGCACTTTTGGTTCTTGGAATACAAGCATAAAAGCAATTAATTACATTTAAATATTCAGGTACTACTCCGGTGGCACTGTCAGGATTGGGACAAAGGAAAACATTGCAGATGGATACAAATTCAACACCCAGTCGTCACAGAATGTTCATGTGGTTGTTGACGGGTCGGATCCGAATTATTACTTTTGTTTGAATCGCGTGCAAACAAGAATCAAGACTGAGACAAGCTTTTAATTAGAAAGACAGGATAGGAATTATACATGTAATTTTTTAAGGAAGGAATTGACAAATCCTGTGCTGTAGGAGGCTATGAAATTGTATGGTTATACTTGTTTGATGATTATGAATCTCAACCTGTCGTATTTTTATTGTTATTTGGCTGGAATGTTTTGTATTTTATTTAATATTTTGTGACGAGCAAGCCAGGGTGAGAGATGACACATTTATATGTGGCCATATATATTGCACTGATACATACTACTATAATTTTAGCGTTTGGATCATCCAAAGTGTTTCATGGCAGAATGTACTTAATCAAATAAATTTATATATATTTTCTGAAAATTCTCAACTGTTCTAACCGGATTATGAAGACGTTTTGCGACCGGACTTTATGTGGGATGAATTCCGTAGTTGCTAATTGGTGAAATTACTTAGATCCTGTTTTTAAAAATTATTGGTTTTCTGACTTCCCAAATATATCCAAAAGGACGTCTCCTGTCACCTTATCATTTCCACATTTGCTGAAATTCATCGCAGGTGCCACACAAAAGTAAGGAAGAAGGAATATTATTGAACGAATGAAAAATTAAGTCTAGCATTTCAGCTTCCAAAACTATTCAAGTGGTTCACAAAATTTCACGCATCCTAACTAGAAGTTTCCAAAAAATCTGACATAACAGTGTGTAAAAGAATTATTCATACCCATAGTGCGGAAACAATCCAGCCATAACTTCTTTACCGACGTCGACTGCACTTAAATATTCTATTGTGTGTTCGATTAGGATTAGAATGATACACACATTCCTAATCGGGGCATGAATGATGTCTCCAATAAGATCAGTCGAATCCTGTCAAAATGGAGAAAGGACGCCAAATAATTATTCATACCCTTTTCATTTAAGCGTTCACTGCTACTACATTTTCGTTAGTAATGCAAGTCAATATTTTTTCTGACATGCCACAACATCAATGGTTCAAATTACCGGAATTTGGTTCAATTAAAAATTGTGCTGTGGAAATAAAATTTTTGAATAACTTTCTCTGAAGGACAGAGAAAGGATTTTGCCTTGAATGTTCGCACTGCAGAATCGTACAAGTCCGGGAAGAAAATGGACGACGCCTAATCGAATAGGCCGAAAGAGTTTGCAGATATTAATTAAGCGAGCGAAGCGCAGCGAGCGAAGTTTTTCTGTTCCACTAGGTGGTCCGAAAACGATTTGTATCTCTCCCATGTGGATGTAAGCACTTTTTTGTCCAGAGCTTTTCTCCGGAACTACTGGGCCGATCGGGCTGTAATTTTCAGGGGAGATTCCCCTAGGGGGGTGTAGTTGTGCACTGACTACATTTCGATCGTCTACTGTTAAGGGATGTCCCCTTGCAATCGACTTTTAGGGTTTGGGTATTTCCATAGCAAGCCTAGCTGTAGTTTGCCTCTCAGTGGAACTGACGTAAACAAACTCGCTGCTATGGTAATTTTACCCATCAAAGTGTGATGAAATGATCGAATATATGAAATACTTGTTTTTAATTGTATATAAAAAAATAGTTTAATAATCTTTCTGTAGTGTTGTTTGTGTAAAGTTATATACCGTGTAAGGTTGGAATATTATAACATTACGGGGTCCAGGGGCGGACACCGGCGGGGGTCGGGGGGCGGAGCCCCCATTTAAAAACAGGTTTATTAATTTGACATGGTATCATTCTACTGAGCAAGATATTATTTTACTCAGCAATATTTAATTTCAAATCTACCTTGAAATCCCTCTATTCTACTGAGCGATAAAATCACACCCATTCTTTTTGAAAAGACGGATGATGAGCTTTGCTTCACTCGCTTTTCTGTGGCACAACCGTTGACTGGATGACATATTCCTAGTTACAATTAACTGCAAATAGACCCATTTCCGCACCAAAAATTGCTGCTGACCTTTATGTCTATGTATTGCTATTGGGAACGTCGTTGATCGGTAAAAGTAAATAAAACTCATAACCTTCGTCATAACCATTTTTTAGATATCTTTCCCATAGGAACTGATTATTGTTGGTTCAAATGTTTGGCTGGACAAACTGTAGTAATCCCTTTCGTCGAGCGAACTGCCATTCGTTTCGTTCGGTAAAAGTTGGACAAAAGAATCGAAAGAGTTTTGCAAAAGTGAATAAAAGGAAAGCAACACAAAGTTTGAAAAACTTAGCAAAGGAAGTAGTAGCGAGAAAGAAAAGGTAAGTACTGCAAATATTGACCACAGACCTTACCGCGTGTCGTTCAGGCTCAAACAGAGTATTTTCAAAGGAGAGGCTAATTTTCCAATCTGCGGGATATTCCTTGCTAAAAGAAACCGAATGGGCTAAAAGATACGGTATGGGATAACTTGTAACAACGTACGCTGTTGCAGCCTCGTCTCTACTTTCGTAACTTCTAATTGTTTTGAATTTGGCCACAGATTGGTGTTTCAACTCATATTTCATTTTTGGAATAAAAATTAATGTGCTTTAAAGACGGGAAAAAGTTTATGCTCAATTCGGGTCAGGTTCTTGCGAAGAATGATGTCAATATTTACATTATTTTATATATTAAGGACTTCATGAATAAAATGACTGGCAGAAGTGGAAAAGGACTGCGGAGGACAAAGAAGTCGAAGTTAAGCAAGTCAGAACGACTGCGGGAGAGTATGAAGTTATATTCTACGGATGATGGATTACTTGGACCACTTGATTTATTGGAATACCAAACTGATTTTTTTAATGAGGATGAATTTCTGAAAGACGTCTTGGAAAAAAGTGAAGAAATCACAAAAACTACTCCAGATGGAGGTGATTTAAGAAAAAAATATTTGATATTCTGAATATAATGGTTTCATTTAATACTAACTCTTCTGAAATCAGAACTTATTGAAACTACTGCGGCGGTCGAACGGATTCCCGAACCAGTTCAAATAGCTGAGAGCAAGAGCGTTCCTCCGAAAAGTACTCAAAATTGGAGGAACTTCTGGGGTTTGTTTCGATTGGGAAAAAAGAAAAGTTGCAAAGTGTCTCCAATGGTGGATATAATGCCTCTCCAGTCCACGGGAATTTGGAAAACAAGAACTAAAGACACCTGTGAACCTGAGATAATGGGTCAACAAGAGATTTCTTTGACCGAAGTTTCTAAAGGGGACGTTGAAGTCACAACCGATATTGGTATTGGTGGTTTGACACTGGAAGCCGATATCCCGGAATCAGAATTTGTGATTGAAATTTCGGGTCTACAGAGTATTCTTCCAACGGAGTCAGGAGGAACGGATGGACCTCAAAAGTTGGAAGCAGAACCCCCGATGTCGAAAACTAGCGAACAATATATAGGGTGATGTATAGAAAACTATTGCACTTTCCTCAAGGCCGAAAGGGGTCGCCAGAAAAAAAGTGAAATATACATTTTGTAGAAAATTTAATGTGGAATTAAAAAAGCTAATAGTAGTAGTAGTGGCTACCATCACTCAGAAATTCTTAAATACAATCAAAGCAATCTTGGAGTGATAGAGGTTTATCACAAAATCCACGCCCTCCACGCCTCGGGTTAAAATGACAGTATTAATAGCTCGTTCTAGAATTTTGTACAAAATGTGCAGGTATCTCACTTTTTAGGCAATATCCAAGTTTCGTTGTATTGAAATGAATACGTCCCTGTGGAGCCTAATACAATAAATTCAAGAATTGTGAGTAAAGTTAATAACATTTTAATTTATCAAAAAGCAGGGGAATTTCAACGACAGTGAATGACTACGTTTGTATCGGATGCCTTGGAGATTTCTATGACGGGATACCAATAGATTTGACACCACCATATATGATTTTGTTCGGAGAAGACGTTCAAAGAGGACTGAAAAGAAGTTTGAGGAAATAAGGGCATTATTTGAAGAAGCGATAAAGCCTAAGGAAACTGAGCCAAAGTCTTCGGGGGACAAAAGGATTGCATGGTTCTGGTGAGTGAATCAAAGTAAATACAACAAAACCTGAAGTTAAGACCACCTGGTAAATGAGACCCAAAGGTGGCCTTAATACTTTGAACAACGTTTTTGATATCTTGAAAATCCAAGTAGTATTTATAGTAATGTATTTTTCCACAGGACAATAAAAAATAAAATCCGGGCGAAGTTATCTTGGAAGAAGAAGCGAACTGAGGGAGAATTATTGGTTGATGAAAAGCCAGCCCCGACAATATCGGAACCAAAAATAAGGATCGAAGGTCCGGAATTTTGAAACACCAAGAAGAAAGAGAAAGTAGGACACAGTTGTGTTATTTTTTAAAATATAAAGTTGTGATTTTCTTAACGATTTTATTACTAACGTAAAAACAGGAGTTTCAATTTCTTAACGTTATTTTTTAAAATGTAAAGTTGTATTTTCTTAGGCATTCTATTTCCTAGTTTAATGTTTAACGTTATTCCTTTTAGGATAATCCTTTAATTCAAAATAACACTTTCTGTAACCAAAATGTGATTTGAACTTTCAATTGGTGTGTTATTTGCATAATCATGTAGACAACCTGGTTTTGCTTGCATGGTGTGGAAAACCTAAAAGTTGATTGAATACCATAAATCCGATACTGGCGATACTTGCCATTTCGGTCGGTCCAACATATCGCAAAACTTTGACTCCGTCACTAGAGAATCGGATACTCGCAGACTCGCACTCGCACAAGCAAACCAATTATGAATTTATTATATTCAAACTAATTGTAGATTCTCTATCATCAATACATCACATATTGGAACCACCATTGTTTCGTCATTAAATTACGAAAAACCATGTCCTCACATTCACATTGGCAAGAGGAATAGGACATAGTCTTAAAAATAATGCCACATAGTTGATGTTTTTTAAGTTACACCCAATACACGCCCACCCCTTCCTTCCGAGTTCATTTTAGGGTTCTCTGAACACAGGAACAGACGGTGCGGGTGTAGTGATGAATTATTTTTTATATCATCACCCTCACTTTTTAGTAAAGGTAACCTGTCACAGGCAACGAGTCGAATCATACGATATGAATGTGAATTGTATCACGTCATGGCCAAATAATCGCAAGAATGTCGTAAAATGGAGAGTAGCCAAATTAAATTAGCCATAGCTGGAATTTGAAACAATTCGGTCTAATTTCTTGTTTAGAGTACAAGAATGATGTCTACAAGTATAGACAGCTAAGATCCTGAGTGTTGTGTCCAAGAAAATGACTGGATAATTCTAAACTTTGACCTCTTCAGGATAAATTTGGCATAAGTTGGAGCATATGGGGAAACGACTTCCAAACGGTTTTTAATGAAAATTGTAACGCTGTTTTGGCATTGGAAACCAATTCTGCAGAGAACCGACACAAGACGAGCATTTTAATATGTACAATCCTTAAACTTCTGTTAGAAAATCCGCTGTATCCTGAAAACCGTTATATCGGGGCTACGTTAAAACGGAGCTTTACCGTAATTACTCTCTAACCGTTCGTTAAAGATCAGTTATGGTGCGCCTCAACTAAGATGAGTATGGAAACTATCGACGAAGGTCTTTAATTCCTATAAATTAGTGGGTAAGAACAGAAACCTCGACATTATTGTCGATTGTTCTTGTTTAACTTATCGCCAAATTTTATTTAATTCCTACGACATATCGCACAGCTATGCCACTTACCTGTTAAATAACGTTGAAAATATTCTATACATACAATATAGTTCAGTTTTTTTCTACCCCTTGTGGTGGTAGTGTTTCATTGTCAAAAGCGCAATCCTCTCCCGTGCTGTGCGGTAATTGTAGTCAGTCAAGGCATACGGCCCACGGCTCCGGCACATCCGCTCAAACGTCTCATCATCAGTTGCATGCTAAAATACTATTCAGTAATAGTGCGAAACTTCACAGGCCTAAAGGTCTTTGTAATAAACTGAAATATTAATTAAACTTGAGTTTAATTTCCTTGAAATTGAGACATTTGATTTGTTTTACCTTGGCCGTACGCTCATATTTGGCATGTATACTCAGAATTGTGTATATGAAAAAAACGTTGGAATTTTTAATAGTATTGCATTGTGTCTGCCGTTCTCCGAGGAATAATTTTTAGCAGTGAACTTTGCTCGTATCTTATCTCGTATTCAAGTTATTCTGATTAGATATTGGCACATTATTGCACACCATTACGTGCAGTGCGTTCCATTACCAGTATCTATTATCTCGATTGTTCGCTTTCGCAAACATACTGAGTTGCCAATAAATTGTGTCAAGTTTAGAGTGAATTCGTGATCAAAGGTGAATTATATGTGCATAATTTTCTTCCGGGAAATTAAGTTTGGTTGTGTAATGTGAAAGAAATTAAGGAATTACTTCAGAGTGAAATTTTTATTAGAATCTTTATCAAACAGGAAGAAATATTGAAAACTTGCGGACAAGTCAATTATGTCGACGGATCGATATAACAAGTAAAAAAATTAACCTTTGATTGATTGATTGATTGATTGATTTACACTATGCATGCAATGTCGAAATGATCGCAGAAATTAGTCAGATGTCAGTCAGAAATCAGTACATGGCGATCAGCACGTGAGATTAAAAGTTCATTTTTGACAGGATTTGCTTATGATTTGGATGAAACTATAATAAATATTTATGACAAATGCAATAAATTATTTTCACAGAACGGACTTGAGGAATACAATTGAATTATTAAAATTAAATTATTTTGAAAACCAAAAATTTTAAGAATTTGATTCTAGGGCAAACGAGTAAAATTTTTAAACGTGACAAAGTCTATATTTCGTTTTCTCGACCGACTGTGATTACTGCTGTCATTAACATGTAATTTTAAAATTCGAAAAGATAAATCCTTCGAGTCCTTAATTTCATTTGACGAATTAATGAATTTCTGTTCATTTTTTAATTCAAAGATTTTACCTGCTATCATTTATGTAGTAGCTGCTAAAAATTGTTCAATTTGTGACGTTTTCACTTTTGGAGTGGCCAATGGTATATGTCAGTATTGCATTATAATTCACTTGCATAACCCTATTCAATTGTTGATTGATCTCGACAATCAATTATGAATGCATTCTTAGTTCGTAGTCCAATTGTATGAGTAGCGGTTCGTGAGCTTCAAATTCAGTAAACAAATAATACATAGGGAGGAACCAGAAGCTTGTCACTTGAACAAGATGAAGTGAAAGATCTCTCAAGAGGGAGAAACACTTACATTTAAATCTGAATCAATCCATCGACACATTGAATGCTTCACTTCTTCTAACAAGGGAACCAACTTCCGTGTTAAATGCTACGTCGACAAAAATACGTCCGAGAAATTACACCAAATGTCCACAATTTTAAGCTTGTAATCCTTCATATCCTGGTTAGAACGATAATAATGCCAAATTATGAGTTTCAGTTTCATCTGAGTTTCAGATTGTGTGGTCTTGTGAATAAAATTTAAAGGTTAATATTTCAGAACATTTTTATTATTTAAGAAGTTATGCCTTATGTATTTCACCGAATAATACTTGACCCGTTTCAAAACTTTTCAATTTGAAAATCTCAAAACTATACAATTTTGTGTGATATGATTAAATTACAAACTATACAAACATCTGGCTCTGATTCTGTGCTCAAATGTGGAGTAAACAAAAAACATAAAACAGGAGGCAAATAAATTTTACTTGCTCAAGTGTTCAAACGAAAGTTTAGAAATTTAATGAGAAGAGAAACCGATTGCACGTCTTCCCAAATATACATACAACCGAGTCTACAACACCAAATGAAGGATTTTAGAAAAGAGTTAAACTACAATACAGTTGGTCCAATTATTTAGAACATCTAGCTCAAACTTAGTTCGCAGAATAGAATCTTCGACGGAAATCATAAAATCTTTTAGAAAATACTAATGTAGTCAAAATGACATTTACAACGACGTAAATCTCTTGAAATTTTGAACAAGATTTGGTTGGTTGATAAAAATCTGAACAAAATGTGGAGTAATAAACATCGTGGTCTTTACACACACCGACTGACCCAGTTGGCTTTAAGCTGAGTGTATAAGTAAGTTATTAAGACACATTACCAATTCACGCAACGGTATTGAAGTTCGAATACACAGTTTAGTTTCATTTTTAACTCGACTGATGGAAATTTAATTTGAACAGTATGTCACTCGTAGACTCGTTTGTATCGACGTGTCAATTCGTCTGACCCTTGTCCTATCTTCACCCTGTTGTAATACAGTTCGCCCTAGCTGTCTCACTATGTTTGGGGTTGGATACACAGGCTAACCAACACGATGTTGTGATTGCTTTGCAGAGGTTGTAGATAGCCGAAATTGGCATTGTTTCAGCCACTACGGACGCAGATGTTGAACGTCCAAATAAATACCAAATATAAGCTAATACCGACTAAATTACAAAAAACCAAGCAAATATCTACGGCGAATTCTTTTTAATTACGTAACTGACAATTAACTAAATAAATCCCGGATCTGTACCAACTTTAGTACCAGTGTCTAAATTTTTATATTTGGTTGAGTTTACAATCATTTTTTGTAAATTATAACAGCAGAAGTTGAAGGTATTAATTTTATTATTAAATATGCATTTCATGAATTGACATTCGCTATGGTCAAACATTGGGCTATTTATCGGAGGTGAATGTACACACATCAGTCAGTCAAATCCCTATTTAGCGTACCACTGCCGCTCACCAAAACAAGTACGTTGTATCGAAAGTAGGTTGAATCCGAAGTTTTCAACACAACAGAACTAGGAATTCTATCAGCTAAGAGCTACGGTCAGATCTGTCCGTTGTATTGGAAGTACATTAAGGGTTTTGACAAGGATTGAAAGCCCGTTGAGGCATTCAAAGCGAGCTGTACCACCATGTTAAGACGAACTATTAATGTTTAAAAAAATAAAAATTAGAATTTAGATTTCTTAATTATTGCAGAAATGTTCGTACCGGACCCACCCATTCCGTGCGTAGCTGAGTTAATGTACATTTGTAAGTTGTTCCATCAAAAACCTTGGCTGTGATGTTCATTTTATTATTGTGCATTGTTTTTCCTGGTCCTAAATATCCGCATTCACCAAAAATCCTTAATAATCTGTGTACACATAAATAGAAAAACACGTTTCAAAAGCAATCTCTTGGTGACTGGATGAGTAATATGCGTGCGAGGTTAATGCCACCGTTTATAATCCGTACGTATTCATCATCAGTCGTCCTAAAAAAATGTTGGATTTTTCGATTTTAGCCAAGAGAAAAGGAATTAAGTTCAGTGTAGCGTGGCGTGAATGGATTTACGTTCATTTTGCCCATGCGAAATTGAACACAAGCATGACATATTTTTCGTTCCGCTAGAAAAACCTACGTTACGATGAGGAAGAAACAACAGGATTCATTCACACATAGGTTTTAGTCATAAAAATCGTCTCGGCATTTCAAGTGTAATATTTATAATATGTCACATAGCCATGCAGATGCCACATCTAAATTCATTTACCGCTAAAAATGATAAAATCTCTGCCGACAGACACATGTAAAGTGTAACGTAGTAAAGATCATACATACCGTCCAATGTTTAACTGAAGATGATACAGGGCGGTTCATAACCACTTAACCCAGTGAAGACTTAATTCTCAAGATGGGACTGCTAAGAAAATCGGTATAAAATGTGGAATCCATTGAGTTATTTATGTATCGTACAAAATCACTGACTGAGTGAACATGAATTCCAGGGTGAATTTAAGTAGTTAGACTTCGCTCCATTCCTGTACATAGTGATACACTTCTTCCATACTGCGTCACGTTGTTGCGGATTCGAACTCTCGGGCAAGCAAGGTTTACGTCATTGCATACGGGAAGCTTTTCTACACTGCTTTCGTGACAATTCCCTTGGCCTATTGAAAATCTAATAATATTGCTTGATTCAATGAAAGAATGATTTATTAAAAGAGATACGCAGTTCGATGAAATCATAAGGCGAAAGTCAATTAGCGAGAACATATATTCTACGCATAAATTTAGTAGTTATTATTCAGATTGCAATTTTTAAGAAGTAATTAAATTTGAACATTTATGTTTGACATTCACAGAGCCGCACGGGATGGGTACTTGGATGCTCTCAAAGAAGCTACAAAGAAGGACCTCAACACCCGTGACGAAGATGGAATGACGCCAACGCTGTAAATAAATTAGAAATTTCGAAACTAAATTTTTATGTTTCATTCGCAGTAAAGAATCCTGAATTTTTAATTAATCAACAGATGGGCTTCATTCGAGGGGAACCTGGATGCCCTTCGTCTGATTGTCGGCCGTGGGTAAGATCTTCTACTTAATTATGTATTTATTTCCCATTATATGAAGCACTATTAATTCAGTTCCTTTTAGAACTTAATAATACAAGCCCTAATGAGGAAACTGATAGAAAACTGGTATTCCAGTGAGAATATGTGAGAATTAATTCAGAATACCAATGGAACGTAAAAATGGTGATTCATGGCACTCCACCTTACACATGCAAGATAAAACTATTTTAATTTTCAATAAGAAATTGAAGATCTTTAAGTGTGGGTTACGGAATACGGAATGCTGTGTAATCGAATTAGCATAAAATATAACGTTGCTTTAATTTAAACGAGTCATATGATTTGGATTTAGTTTGTGGCATGCTGTGAGATGAACTGACAAATACGCAGGGGCTCACATTAATTCTTACTGAACTATGCGAGGATTTAGATTTGCATTTGTAATTAATCCGAAATGATTTATGCAATTAGGTCTGATATATGCAATATGGTCTCTTAATTAAATCTGACAGGGTTTCTGTACACTCTCAATACCGAAGGTGAGAGAAGGATTCACAAAATGACCTCTGCGGTTAGAGCGATATTTGTTTAATATTTTGTAAGGGAACTACTTCTCCTTTAAGAATCAGGTCAACTCATCAGTAGATTTACATTGGAAATTCTGTGGAGATTTCAGTAGAATGTCTGGAAGGGTGGAAGGGCACATGAATTAAACAGTGAACCAAAATGTAATGGTCGACGAAGTGGTCATATTATTGCTCATACTTGTTACAGCTTATGGGATTGAATTTTGAGTGTTTAGCAAGATTTAGGAAAAGTGTTCGGAACTTGTTGCATTCACACTTGCGTGGATTTATTATTGCTACAAGAACATTAAATATTTTTAATGGACTAAAATGTTAGATTGAGATTTACGTTTAGCTAGCTAATGCTAATACTTTTTTGCGACTGTTGTCTTAGTACAATTGGACTCCCTTCTTTTATCAACTACGTACTAGGGATATCTAAAGTAAATTTTTTAACATAGGTCTATTTATGAATTTAAGCAAAGTCGTCCGTACAAAAAACTAGCTTCGTAAAAAATTTTGCTTGCTCTACTTTATTAATTAATTTATCAATAATTTGTAGTAACACATCTTGTGAATTATTGAATCGGTTTATTCCAGATTAAAACATCTTAAAATTTTTATACAATCAGATAATGATTTTGAGATTGTTTCTCGTAGAACTTGTCTATTGATCGATTATTTCGAGTTTGTACCCGATGGTCGATGGCGGCAGTTATGACGTGATTCTAGGAAAAATCTTGGGGTGACATCATGTTGGGTCCAAATTATGGGGTGACCAGTGATGCCGTACTATCGCCATCGGTTAACATATTACTTTAAAATATCCGAAGGCCGAGCGCACACTATATTCAGGGGTTTAGTCATTGTTGGAGGATTTTATGGATAAAATTCAACATCAACTTAGAGCTTTGATATTATATACTTTTCTCATGTCGGAATGTTTTCACCCCAGAACCAAGAAAAATATTTCCTGGTAATCCCTGGGGAGTTTTCAGGATCAATCTTCGGTAGTACTTCCTGATAGTCTTCGTAATTATAATAGGTCCATACAATTAGCCAAATTTACATTGAGGAATTGGATAAGTTTATTTGCCCGGGCTCCCTTAAGGGCCGTTAATTCAATGTCGGAGCACGCCCGCCCAAAATTATTGAGCAAACAAAGAGGTCATTCGATCACACTGTCTAAACTGAAAATCTTCCCGAGAATCCCGGCGTTACAATACCCCTTACTAATTTAATAACTGCTCAATCAATATGGAAATTGTAGTTACGACGTTGAATTAATTTGCATTTGAAATATTTTCTTTAGCGGAGATCCCGACAAGTGTGACAACTACGGGAACACAGCCTTACACTTCGCAGCAGCCAGAGGTCATATCCAAATCGTCTCATTCCTAGTAAATTTCGGAATAAATTTATGGGCACTTGACATTGATTTCCACACGCCGAAGGATTTGGCAGCCATTAACAACAAAGTAGAAATCTTACGTTACCTTGATGGGGCCATTGCAAAAGAAGAAGCCAAGGATAAGAAAAAGGTCGGATTTAACATTCAACTCTCAGTTTTGCTTAATTTTTATTTATTATTCTCAATCACGGTTTACTCTTACTCGAAACCAGCCACATATCGTGTATCCTCATATGTATTCATATACGACCTGGTCACAAGAGAGAACCACTCCGACAGGTGACATGAGCAATCAAAAAATTCATGCCTTGCTAGAACTGAAGAGGAAGGACACTCTGATAAACAAACTAGCAGGGAGATTTACGTGTAATTTTTCGGGTTCACCATTCCCATTCGATTGACCCTCCCGCTTGACCGATCTTTCTGGAATTCGGTGGACAGGTTCCCTAGGATGTCTGGAGGGTCTTCCGCTTGGGTTTCAGGTCAAA
>JAQGCA010002530.1:0-13668 GCA_034698945.1 Protaphorura quadriocellata | reverse complement strand
GGGAATCCTAAAGCCTAAAAAATATGTTTTTTCAATTGTTGTACTCAATGCATTTTTTGCCCTATTCTCCCCCCATAAAAGCGGTCCTCTCTGCCCGTTTTTTGGGTATCGGAATCTGGTATGATAAATATTTCCACAGCATGGTAAGAACAAACTCCGCCGTTGCCGTGGAGATTTCTCTCATGGAAGGATGAAATAAAAGAGATTTCACGTGTAGTTGATCGGTGTATCAGGAGGAGCGGTGACTCATCCTACGTAAGTATTTTCGAAAATAGCTAAGGTGTTCCGAGTAATGAAGAATTTCGAATTTGAATTACATGGGAGGCATGATAAAATCAAATGGGAATTTAACATTAGGGGAAAAATTCCAAGTCTAGTGAGAATTCATGATGTTCTTCCCGCAGAGTGAAATCATTTGTTAGTTTACTAGAATAACAAGTAACGGCTCCTCCTGATACCGCAGTTAAGTACACATGAAATCTTCTTGGATGAAGATGAAATGATCGTTAATCTGGAATATTAGTTATTTGCTGTAAATTAAAAATAATGAAATAGTATTTTTTAATGATGTTCGGGTAAAGTTGGAAATAAAAATGTCCCGAGTTATGCTGTGTAAGTCTAGAAATAAATACAGAAGTTAAAAATTGAGGATTTTTGCCGAGTTTGTCTTATATTTGTTCATTCTATGTGTATTATTGAAATATTTTCTTTCGTTTTTTAGCAATTCCGTTTCGAACAGATAATTCAATTGTCGAAAACGGCGTCTGGAAAAACAGAAGCCTGTTTGTCGAGTTTCTTTTTCAAAAGACGGCCTGGTAGAGCTTCGCATCGCTCGATTTTCTGTTACACACAACCGATATGGGATGACATATTTACTAGTCATATTATTAGTAGTCTAATGCATACAAGCATTACATTATTAGCACTTGATGTCAGAGCTTTGAGTACTTCTTATAATGGCCCATTGTTTTGTATTCTCCTCTCAATTACCGTTTCATAGATACCCCACTTGACCAGTTAAAAAATTTCGGCCGAAAATTTTGGCCAATGGCCGATACCGGAATTTCGGTATCGGTTTCGGCCAAAAATTTCGGTCAACCGAAATTTTGGTACATCACTACTATCAAGTATTAAGGAGTATATGTAATAATGATCATTCCCAACAAGGAGACATAACCAATACGTCCCCGGAAAAGCGAATAGAAAGGACAGGCTCATAGTACCTTCTAAAAACGTTAATTGTTTGTAACAACAGGGTGACTGTATTTGGTTCGTTTGTGAAGTACCGTACACCTCGGCGGTTTTACGAATATTATTCCGAATACATGTTGGCATGACCCTAATGGATACAGTTCTGACAAATTCTATCTCAAAGCATCGTTCGTTTGACTCCAGGGTAACTAAGGTGAGGTGAAGAGTTGTAATAGATTGAGGTCAGATATATCTGAGATGCTACATAGGCTTGCACAAGTAGATAGAAGTAAAAACGATTCTTTCGACATAGAAGAAGCAAATATAATTCCTATTCCTACCATTGTCGTCGTCATACGTATACTTTCATTCTATGTTGTCAAAAAAACAAACAAATGGTCCTGTCATTTACAACAGTTCATTGTGAAATGTCTGACAAAAAAAGCCTTCATCTATCTATTAATTTGTCTATTGCCGACTCTCGTCTCAGCGGTGGTGGTCTTGACATAGTTTCAATGAAGAATAGTGGTATACCACTATTGTTTGAATAGTTCTAGCTCATGCGTGTTTGAAAATCAGAAAATTTGAAATCTCGGATTTCTGTCACTCTGGGTTGTGGCGCCATTGAATTCGGTGTACAACCTCCATATGCCCCCATGTTAATTGTACACCAAAACCAAAACCAAACAACTTTCCCACCAACAAATTGCGGATGAGCTAACCTTATGGGGCGGGGAGGTGGTTGTCAAGGAGACTTGGTTCAAACAATGTGCGTGTAATTTGAGAAATGATAATAATTTATTTCTGATTTTGGTGGCATCTTACCCTGTTAACATATAAATACATCTGATGCTATTAACAAAAATATTTTCTTCATGATTACATCCTTTTATGTAAATTATTTATTGACAGCGGTCAATTCTTCACTGAAATGTAAGCCATGATTATCACTGAAGTATTTGCTGTTGGCACTCTCCACTACCAGCCACTTTGAGTGCTATGAATACAAGACGTATACGTTCAATTAGATAATTTAAGTTTTACGTGGATAGTGGGATGGTGGAAATGACTACTAACCTGCATTTCTGCAGCGCTTCTCACATCCTAATTGGCAAGCGTTATAGTATGTAACTCCATCGGACCCACAAACCGGTTTGTAAAACTCTTGACAGACACCACAATTGGGGCAATCCGCTGTCAAACAAATGAGTCATCATTAAAAAAGAGATTGGTAGATTAAACGAGCGAAGCGCAGCGAGCGGATCGCAGCGAAGATTTTCGGTTCGACTATAGGTGGTCCGAAATTCGTTTGTATCTCTCCCATAGTCCTGAGCACTTTTTTGTCCAGAGCTATTCTCCGGAACTACTGGGCCGATCCGGCTGAAATTTTCACGGGAGGTACCCCTGAGGTTTGGTCCTATACGAGTACATTTTGGACCGCCCACTGCTAAGGGGTGTCCCCTCAAACTCGAGTTTTAGTGTGTGAATATTTGGCATGGGAAGAATTTCAATAGCAACCGAGTAGTTTGCCTCTCAGTAGAACTGACGTAAACAAACTCTGCCGTTGCTATGGAAATCCTGCCCCTGGAAAGATGATGAAATGATCGGAAAATCTGGAATATTTAGTAATTGTATATGAAAATTAGTTAAATAGTCTTTCTTATAATGATGTTTGCGTAAAGTCATATCCCGTGTATTTTCCTTGCGTTTTTGATTTCTCCAATATTTGCTCATTGTAAATGTATTATTGAAATATTTTTGTTTAGCAATTTCATTTCAAATAAATAATTTAATTCTTGAAAACTTCGTTTGGAAAAAAAATCAGTTTCAGTGCAGTTTCTTTTTCAAAAGACGGGAAGATGAGCTTTCCTTCGCTCGCTTTTCTGTGGTACAGCCGTTGACGGGATGACATATTTCTAGCAATGATTTATGTAGGAAATTGCTCTGTTAAAGAATACATGTCCCAGCTGCAAATTATTGCCAACTTTATATGTAGAATCCCCGGCCGCATCTCATAATATCGCCGTGATCATAGTGAAGAAGTACCCGGTTAGCCGAATCGTTTAATGCAACTTTGACACCCTTAATCTCAAACTTAATACTTCCACGATATAAGATTTCGATCTGGAAATTCCTGAATATCACGCCCCATTAATATGGAAATTCGGAATTACAGCGTGTAATTCCGAAATGTCCATAAATTGTAATTTTTATCTAAAAAGGTGAAGCTTTTAACATACTAGGAACACAGGTAAGAAACGCCGACCAACACAAATGTAGTGAAACTTTACAACAAATCTTACTTACGACGATGCTTTTATTGGAAGGTAAAACGGTAATAAAGTTTACTGCATTATTTTACTGCAAACAATATTTTGTCCGTAACTTTGATTTTCTTCCAGTCCAAAGCGTTTTACCGTAATGGGTATTTGAAAAACCGTTGTTTAATTTTGGGCTGTTTACACTGAATTGGCCTATTCAACTCTTTGCCCTTAATATTTTAATGGAAAATGGTATTTATTTCTTTTGAGAAAGTTGGCAATCTGTAACAGTCAACGTGCTTAAGAGTGCACGCTCTGGACCTTAAGTTCACACTGACCGTACAAACGAATATTTCGTTTCAAAATTTGAGAAATTACTTTTTCGAAGAAAATGAAACACTACAAACCCCGGATTCCTTTCACAAAGCTTCAGTGAAAATTTAAGAAGAATCCATTTGAGGATGTCGAAGATAAATCGACCCGTGTCGATAAGTCTCGATTTACTGCCCATGCCTATAACAAGGGGACTCTAATGAGACTTTTCGACACGGCTCGATTTATCTTCGACATCCTCAAATGGATTCTTCTAAAATTTTCACTGAAGCTAAAGGAATCCGGGGTTTACAGTGTTTCATTTTCTTCGAAAAAATAATTTCTCAAATTTTAAAACAGAATATTCGTTTGTACGGTCAGTGTGAGCTTAAGGTCCAGAGCGTGTACCCTTAAGAATTTCGGTTTACACGGCACACTATACATATAATATAACTAGTCTGTACACAAGTCGCTATACAAATTTTATTTGACAAAAATGAAATTACGGTAAGCCGATGTAATGGACAGAAATACTGACACAACAGCAAGAAATATTAAACCACGAAACAACATTTTCTTGGAGACTGAACTTTTAGAAATAACATTCACTAGAAAAGAAATTTTTTAAATTAAGTTTTCAAATCAAATTGAAAATTAACAAATTAGTAACAAGTTCGTATGATAATACGTCCACTTCTGGCTACCAATTGCAAATGAGTGAATTTCGCTTCGCTTCCGAGCTCAGTTAACTTGTCATCCAGCCTAATTTACATGCTGCATGGGAAGTGAACAAACAATAAGGAACGGAATTAATTGATTACATTTCGCAACTCGTACTGATGTGTTTAAAGAAGTAAATACTAACTTCAAGTATTTCCACTCTCACCTGCTCTGTGACGAAGGATCGAGATCAGGGTTATCCCTTTCCCTTTAAAATTTTAGCACACACATTACAGTGCGGTAAACTATCGAAATTCAACACACTCAACTCAACATCTTGCATACAACAAAGCACTTAGGTGAGACGTCGCTAAATATTATTTTTTAGTAGTAAGGTTTAAACCGACTGGGATATTGTAAATTAATGTCAATGAAATTGTTGAGTATAGCTATCGGAAGGTCGCATTATGACTTTCCACGACGTACATTTGAAGTTGCAATTCTTTTAAGATAATATTTAGGAGCTATCCATAATAATATGATCGTCAATCCAATATGGAGTTTCTTGTCAATCAATCTCATCTATCACCTTTGTCAGGTAAATACTTAGTATTGTTTTCGGTGAATTCTTCGACATTACTGTGTGTAAAGTCAAGGTTCATCTCATATTAATACGAACGTGCCTGGACAACTTCCCGTGACAGTAGAGACACTTTGTGGTAAAGGTGGTCGCCACGGAAATTGTATTACCTTGTGGTCTAGTAGGCCAGGTAGCCGACTCCAGCTAATGGTAGATTACTTTACAATGACTACTACTATCCTTCAAATATTGAATTCAATATTTGAGCGGCTTCTGAGGACAATGTGTAAATGTGTACAACAAACTACCATATGGAGATTTCAGTGCATTTTTTGTCTAGAAGCGGCCATCCTAACCACAGGAAGTTAGATCCTCCAACGGATAGGTCAAGCAAGCGGGAGGACCAGGATAAGCAGGAGTGGCGAGTTCAAAGATTCCACATAAATCTCCATTGATTGATTGATTTATTTATTTATTTAACTGTCAAGCCAATTTCACATCAGGCCACGGGGAAAGACAACTCACTAAAATCCATGGTATCTCATTGTACACACCGTCCTTAATATGTTATTTAACACGGTTCGCTTGTTTGGAACAGTTAATTCGCACGAGTTTGACATTTTAAAACAGCCATTATCTATCTATCTGTCAATCTTTCACGGACCAGTAATCTGATTTTGGGAATGGCTTCACTGTATCTTGCCAAATTACTCGATGACGATATTCGTCTTTAAAGATCCCTCGTACGAATAAGATAAGATACATACTTGAAATGGTGAAATATTTACTGCTGGATTCAGGAACAAATGAAGAGACAAAATAATTTTCGCGTAGGTAAATAGATTATCAAGTTCTGCTAATAATTGCCCATAATGAATCCAATGTATATTCATTTCATTTATTGAACGTTTTTTCTTTCTGAAACATTATTTACAAATTACGACGCATTTGCTTATACATACAAATTATTTCTGTGAATACTACTGCTTCCAAAAAATGTGAATTGGTGTTGTTCTCTAACGATACAACGCGGGCGAAACCCATGCGTCATTAGACACTCAATACAAAACGAAATACTTGCGTTATCCAATTTATGCATGGAAAACATGATGTTCAAGAGTTTTCATTATTATTTCTTGACTTGATTTTTTAACTTGTAATAGTAAATCAATCGTCAGATAAGAGACGAATAAATTGATTCTTGTTTGTTTGGGGTAGTAAATGACTAGGACTTCAAAATTATTTTAACCTTGAATTCCTCTACGTATCTGCATTGCGGAACTATGCCCCAAAGATATTTTCGTTGGGGGTATATCCGCGGAGAATCCATTTGGCAAAGTTTTTGAGATCTTGTCTTAAAAATAAACACTGTATTAATCTGCCTATTTACACTCAGGAATGTACTAATATTCTTCTTCGTTACGTATCATTATTTATTTCGATACGGAATTGGATTGGCTTCGACAATAATTTCAAAACATCATCCGCATCCTTAAAACAAGTGCTCACACAAGTTTTTCTATGCCTATACACTAACTTCCAAACCTTAAGAAAATTTCTGAATGCGTAGGTTACCAAATTGTGTCTGAGCGTAGGTAGACTAAGATTTGTGGCTTTAAATCCCTTCAAATTTAGGATCGTTTTAATTGTCCTTCATGAGCTTCCTCAAATAGACTAGACTTCATCCATACGGTATAAAATAATCTGCTAAGGCAGTTTGCTCTGAGACAGATGAAAATCATAAACTCTCTTCAGGCTAATTTCTAAGATAATTCTCATATCATAAAATTGAACTGGTTTTGGGACTAAGATGGAAAAATATTTAATGACCATACCTAAAATGCCTACCAACTATGAGTCGACGTGATCTCACGGGTATTGTCTTAGGCAAAGTTCGTAATGGCTTAAGGGAATAAATAAACTAAACTAAGCGTTAACACCTGTGTATAAGTCATAGTAGATGTGAGGATTGATGTGAGATTGGGCATGAATTAAATGTTAGAAAAATCTCTAACTAATAAATCAAAACGGTCAGTGAATATTTTTAGTATCCTTGTGACTAGAAGACTTGAAATGATTATTTGTGAAGGTTATAGCCTAATAGATAAGTTTTCATAATAGTGTTCCTTGTAACTTAAGTGCTTAATACTTAACCCACACTCCGTGCGAATAATTGTATGCATGACGTCGATGCATGGTCAATACCCAAATCGGAAATCAGGAAAGCGAAGATGTAATGGGAGGATACGATGGGACATGGGACATCCACGATAGGGCATCCAATCTCGACAATCAATCTCGCGAGACTCTCGAAAATCGAGACTCTCAATATCGCGAGATTGATATTAACCGATATCGATCTCGATCTCAATCTCGCTACCTCAATATCGAAATCACGAGATCACAGAAACCCTTTACTTTAACCCATGAAAGCATGCAATATCGATCTCGATAATATCGAAAAAGTCCCGATAATCTCGAGATTATCGGGCTTTTCGAGACTCTCGATATCGCGATATTAATATTAGTTAATATCGATCTCGATCTCGATCTCGAAATTTCCAATCTCGAAATATCGAAGTCCCGAGATTGGAAAGGACGTTCGATATTGGATGCCCTAATCCACGAATGTCCCGAGAAGCATATTTTATTATTCCCATTAATTGACTCGTGCAATGTGATCATGCGACATTGAGTCCTGAGTTCATAAATTATTTCTAACACAATTGGGCCAACAAGGTGTCTGCATTCATTTTCCTTGAGACTAGGACCAAGTCAAGTACAGGAAGGAAGCAAAGCAAGGGTTGACTCCACTCTTCCGTAAATGACACATTACTTTGGCAGTCAGTAGTAACACTTCCCCATGTCGTCGTCTAGTGTCACACTAAGAAAAGATCGTAGACGCCAAAAAGTAAATCTTCAAACTTTTGGACTGTCGGGATTTTTTCAACTTAAATCCATTATGACCTGCTATGCTTGACGCTGTGAGTTAGTGCGAAAACGGGATTTAAAACACGAGAAGACTGATTTCGTCCCTGAAAATAGAGGCATTGCATTTGTAATTACAAAATGACGTTCAAGCTAACTCTGGTTGGAAACAGTCTAGGGCTCCTACGTGTCATTGCCGAAAATTCTCGTACATTTCTAGCAAATTGTTGTAGTGTAGAGAAAACTGCAAAATTGTAGGCTTCGCCCCTGATCAGAAGTTACTTGCCTCTACTTCTCTCACTCTAGTACTCACTCCAGATTGTGACAAACTGAATCAATTATGTCACAGCCGTAGCAAATTAGGATAAGGAATTAAGGCTAACCCACAGGAATTCTGCATGTGTATTAAAATAATCCCTATATCTCAGAAAGCTGTTCTGTTAAGTATTTAACTTTGTCAAAATTGTTATACAGGTTATAACATTGCCACTTTCTACGCGTACCTGAGGGTACGCATAACAGACCCAGACAAGATAAGAAAGGATAAGACATAATTAGGCCCATTATTTAATCAGAGTCAGAGTCAGAGAATTATTAAGGACACTCTAAACAACAAACTAGCAGGAAGATTTACGTGTATTTTTTTGGGTTCACCATTCCCATACCATTGACCCTCCCGCTTGACTGACCTTTCTGCAATTTGGTGTACATATTCCCCAGGATGTCTGGAGGGTCTTCCACCTGGGTTCCAGGTCACAAATTATAGGTATCACTGAAACAAAATTAATTTGTGAGACACTACTGAAAAAGTCTCTCCGTCCACCAGACAACGGTTGTTACTCCGTGAACTTTAACCGAGGCTCAAAATTGTGTATGTTGCGGCCAAAAATATTAAACTGAATCTGTGGAACTATTACATAGGAACTAAATTGGAACTCAGTTCCATGCAGTTCCTACCGTCAATAGTTCCCGTTCCAGTTCCAGTTTCTACATCAAAAAATAAAATAGTTCTAGTTCTAGTTCCAACATAATTGCAGTTCTAGTATAGTTCCAGGAACTGGAACTGAAACTGAAATTAGGAACTCAGTTCCATGTGGAACTGAAACAACACTAGTATATGGACACCGCTGGATATGATTTATGTAAAATTTTGCAGAGTATAGTTTCTGCATATCTCAACCGAAAAATTGTTGGCATCGTCATGGAAGGAAGTAGAATTGTACACGAGTTAATGGCGTTACTAACGTAACAGTACCAACTACAGACAGTATTATATTTAAGTAGCCGTATGTCCTGGCGGCGGTTACCAAATTCTTAGAGCTGAGACCACCACAAAATTTGTTTCTGAGGTCAAGTCTAGCTCTGTGCCAAATGACATGAAACCCATAAGGTGTTTCATTGACCGCAACGGTAATGTGGGACCCTGATATAAGGTATGCTCTAGGTCAAAGCGGGTTCCTGCTCGTAAAGTCTAACCTCAATTGCACGGTTTTACTCGAATGCGTAACTATGTTTTCATTGTCTTGGAAAAGTGTTGAACGCACTTCCGAATGTATAAGAATAGATGTCTGTCAAAATACCTTCTGGTGTTAACTAAATCGGGTCTGGCTTTAAAAAATGTACGGCACAAGAGAAATCGTGAATATTTTGTTTTACTTTATTTAGCCGACTGCTAACGGTACTGGTTAGAGTGAATTTGAAAGAAAGTCAGTCTCTAGCCAAGAAATCTCACAATTAAATTTTTCAAGGTAATGAAAGGTGTACGCTATTTTAGGTGAATCTCAAGTGTAAAAGTGCTCGAAATCTACTGATACATCTGAAAAACATTATTTCTCTTATGCCCGATGTTCAGGACAGTCCAGCCAAACAGTTTGTAGTTATAAAATCTTAGGTTACAGGGATATTAGAATTTCACCACAATGATTTGATTATGATCTGTTGTCTTTTGCTCATTCCAATGCGCTGAAGCGAGATGTTCATTATGCGTGTCCTAATGAGAAAAAGTCGTTATTTGTCACCAGGATGACTCGGTATTTATAGACCCAGTTTGTCTTCTTGAAAGAATAGTTTTATCGTCCCTGGATGAAATAAATCTGTCAACTAAATGGCAATTTGTAGGTAGAACCTTTTATTTTCTTGAACCCACAAGAATCCTTCTTGTCATTCAAAAACTCTTACGGTTTTAACTTTAAGAATTCCAAGATCTTTGGATTTCAGTTCAACGGATTCTTACACAAAAATAAACTTTCGAATGCCTGAGACTGTAGACGCAGCGTGAATGTTAGCACTTCACGTCTGGTGTTTTACAACACTCCCACTTGCCCACGTCGAGCGTAATTTTGTTGAATTAAGTAGGCCAGGAAGCAAATCGAACCCAAACAATGTGTTCCTTGTTAACCCTAAACAAACATATAAATTCCTTACAATTCTACTATTACCCGATTTTTCCAAGTCGTCTTCCCTTGTGAATTAGATTAATGAACCATAATAGTAAGATCTACTGTATACACATACAGGAATGGAAAACTTGTCCAACGACGAATTCTGAAGTCAACAGTCAATATTATTCCCGAGAGAATCTAACAGACTCCAGGCAATCAAAGTCGAACATGACAATATGAAATTTCCATTATTTTATGCAAATACCCCGGAATTGGACCTAAGTTTTTGCGTATTTATATATTTTTTGACGAGTTTTATGACAAATTTTATATTTTGAAAACAGTAGTGATTTTGAAATGGAATCATTCAAAGGAATATATACTAGCAAGAATTCTTTTACAGGAAGAAAAAATGGATTATGCATTTTTAGGATTCAAATGGCGGAATTAGAAAATATAACAATGAGTCTTCAATTTAAACACAACTCCTTCGTAGAAATTTTCAAAATACTATATTCTATAATTTTTACATCTTTAATGTAATGATACTAAGCTATTAAGATCATTATCTAAGATTAACAATCAAATACAGCCACCTGTAAATTGAACTAAAAGTCAACATTTTCATAGCCTGTATGATTTCCCTGCCTAATCGTAGTTCTTCCTCTGTTCATCTTCGCGAAACTGTAAATTGTATAAACAAAACCAAGGGTCGTTCATCTGAACCGTAGCATTCATACAACTCGGCAGTAGGAACTGAAATCCACGACCACGCTTAGAATTCCAAACTTAATTGTAAAACTAACCGGTAAAACTTAGATTTTCATCAAGATATAAAGCCGAAGTGTCAGGACTTAGAGCATGATCACCGATTCTTTAAGCCAAGAAACCCATTTCAGTAAGTGCGAGAATATTTTGTTTCTTTTTTATGACTGTGTAATGCGTTCGTTTTGTACCATGATGTAAATAATATTAAACCATTACTTTCTTAAAGAATGCAATCTACGAAACAGTAGTAGGCTCATTGTACCGGCCAAGCAAGGTCGGTTGGGTAGTTGGGTTGAATCTCGAATGAGGAGTGTATGGAATTTTGTAGATGAGAAGATGAGATTGGGCGTTGGATTCGCGTGTTCAATTTTTGTGCACTTGGATTCTTTTGGAATAATTGGACTCTGGATGTGTCTAGCTCCAACAAATGAAACTCATTCAGAGAGAAGCAAAATTACTTTTAATAGAACACTAGCTTCTTGTACAATCAAAATCTTATAAAAGGCCTCGACAAATACTTGATTCAGTACTTGTCGCAAGAACGTTTTGAACCAGTCTTTAGACACTGTACTAGTCACAACACAAAGTACATACAGTCAATCAGTCAGTTAGTCTTCATCAGTAGTCAAAATCTACTACTAATACAAACACACCCAGGGAATGGTACGATCCAAAAAATATTTTTGAATAATCTTTTGAATTAAGTCGATTATTATAAGAATTAGAGAAAATCGACTTCCGATTCAATTAAGCCAACAAATAGTCCGCAAGTATTTTATATTTAATTTTCAATTTTAAAAATGTTAACAACATTTTTTATAATTATTGCAGGAAGACAAAGTAAAGCGAGAGTGTAAAACCTGTGAGTCGTATATAACTTAGTAGTTATTTAATTTAGTGAAATTAATTGGAGTGGTGTTGTATTTGAATAGATATCGACAAACTCTTTAGGAAGTTTGACCATCTTGGATCCGCAGCAATCAGTCGGCATGACATGCGGAAGCTAATGGACTCCTTGATAACTGGATTCAATGAGCATTTGGAATTGGACGACAAAATGGACGCACATGCCAAAGGTGACTAAAGATAAAATTGTAGTTTAAAATTATTCGTTTAAGACCTAGTTATAAAGCCTTACGCTTTATTCATTTTGTGTCAAAATACAAAATGAATAAAACATAAAAGTAATATTTCTTTGACTGCACTTAATTTAACAAATTTCTCAAAAATATAGTTCAAAAATACACCAGAGTCAATCCAAAAACGAAAGCACTGGAAGTTCAATACCGTAAGTTAGAACAGAATTGATTTCCGGGATAGAATAATCTTTGTGAATAGCATATTGAGTGAAACTTATTTAAAATTACACAGAGGAAGATGCACTGGACTTTCCTTCGACAATGGCGATTGCAGTTTCCTTCCTTAATAAATACGAGAGAAGAAATACGGATGCATTTTCAGGAAAAGGTCTCGTCACTTATGCCGACATGCCACGTATAACGGCGACGGACTTGGACCACCGCGCTGATGGAAAACGTCGGTTGTTTTAATATCGCTCTGCCCGTTTCGATTTTGTAAACCGAATTCAGTAGTTGTTTGATTTCAGAATTTCAATTTACACTTTTACTAGACCGGGTTTACAAAATATTTTTTATTTATTTTTAACAAACTAACCCGACTATTAAAGCGCAATAACCCTGTGTATAAACTAATGTAGAAATTAATTTAGAACAAATCGTTACATTTGTTCAAAAATTCAATATACTATGTGCCTTACTTATTCTTCGAGTCTGTGTTTCGAACAATTATTTTTTAATCTGATCGTTTATACATAAACTGAACAATAGTTGTATTTAGGTAGCGATGACAAAACCATTTAATAAATAAAAAAATGTTGAAAAAATATTCATTCATTCCATGGATCATAAGTTGTCGGGTGGATGCCCGTAGCGTTTGGGAAAGTAGTTGACGGGTTGATGTGATATAGACATTCGACTTTTGTGAGTCATTTTTTTGCACTTTTTTTTGTTTATTCGTCAATATGGAACCTTCTGATTAAGATCAATTTATTGATTTGTTTAGCCACCTTGCTATATATCATTTATCTTTTTTCCTGATAGTTCGAAAGTAAATTGTTTATTTCAAATCTGAAGTTGAAATTTTCCCTTCAAGTAATAATTTAGTGTGAACCATTTGTTTTAAGTAAGGAGAATCGGTAACTAGTAAACAACAAAATAACAACTTTTCTTTTTCCCATGCCAATGTATTACGGAATCCTGGTTTCGCGACCAGGGTTATTTTCACATGAGACATTTTGGAATTTGACGTTGTCGGGTGGATACCCGCCATGTTTGCGTCTGCAGGTAATGTTGAAGTCATATTGACATTGCATTTTTTGAGGTTTTTTTTTACTCTTTTCTGTTTGTTCGGACTTACCGGCTCTCTATAGGTACTACGAGGGTGGTTCAATAAGTAATGCGAATGTGTTTTTACGACATCTTACCAGCACGATTTCATCCACTTGGATTTATTGCTTCTCAATATGGTCTCCCTGGAGTTCACTACACTTTTCGGATTTAGATTTCGA
>JAQGCA010002529.1:0-13670 GCA_034698945.1 Protaphorura quadriocellata | reverse complement strand
AGTAGGAGTAAGACAACAGAACAGGATGTGAATTGTGATTTCTAATCCCATCAGGTATATATTGTTATTAAGTGTGAAGTGCTGATGCTGATGCTGCGATGTCCATATGTTTTGTGCCAACTTTATGTTATGTTGTTGGACAAGTGCAGTATTACTCTGATAGTCCAGGGTAGTCTTACTTCGACTTCAATATTTTCAAATACTCTCGTCGTCCATATTTTTAGGTTCTAAAGTCAAGTACATATATTTACTGTAATTTTTTTCCGGATGTGGGTATGATGTGACATTTCTTTGTAGGCTGACTCCTCGTCCATCTTTCTGAATTCTATATCGGACTTTCTCAAGTGAGATACGCGATGCGATGGCCATGTTTTTACGGTATGTCCTAACGAAAAATGTACGGAATCGTAGCATCATGCACCGACTCCATCGAGAGGACGTTTGAATTTTTTGCCAGCATATTCAACTGTGTTAACATTTGTTAGCATATGTCTTTACAACAAAGAACTAAGGTCGAATGATTGAGTAATTGAATAAATAAATAATTGAACACACTCCTCCTCAGAGAGTCGAAAGCGTTGAGAGTTGAGATTTTGGTCAATGGTAGGTCGATATAAGGGCGCTTTTTTTTCGAAAAACCCCATCAGTGGATGCTATAAATTTTAGAAATGTGTTCGTCAATGAGATGGTCATTGAATTTGGACCACGGGTATAGAGTCGATATATACATACATCGATACGTTTACCACCAATCATTAACTCAGGTCAAAATGAACTCGCTGTTGGGTCAGGCATTTTTAATCAATTTTGAGTCAGCTAAAAAATATAAGTTTTTTCTACATTTTGTCGAGGACGGGTGGATTATTTAGCCAGTCAATTGTTTGACCGCCGCATGCGGGCTAAATTGCTAGTAGCGTATTAATTCGAAAATCTGACGAAACAATTTTCCGAGCCGGTGAATCGGGCTGGGCCTAAATTTATTTCCAATACCAGTATCACTAGAATAATTCCATAATTCTCTGTACCTTCGCTATGATTCGTGAAATTGAATACACCAAATCAAATCCAGACAAAGGATGTTACTCTTTGAAAATATAATTTGAAATATAAAGCTGCATAAACACATTTTTTATTCGATAAGCGTTTATGATTTATGAATAGCATCTGCCGTTTCATTGTGTATTACAGACTCGTTGTTGATTTTAAATTCATAATATACAAACATTGCCAGTGCCAGTTTACAATGGATAGTCCCACTAATTTTTCTGAGCTACATTCAAAAATATTCCGCAAGTTCTTGTTTAGGTTTCTGTCGGTCTTACTTAAACTTTCCGAAAACCTATAAAAGATTGAATGTCATACTTGTCGACCGCCCACGCCCATATATTATATTATAGTAGATTCCTGAAATGTGCGGTACACGATAGTAGCGATTCTGACGTCACATCGCAAATTTTAACTTAGATAATGTCACAGTCACAGTAGCTGCTATCGTGCCCCCCTTTAAAATTCTAACGTAGTATTGAATCGGCATCCCTGAATGTCAGCGTCTAGAAACTTGATTAAATGTGACATCAATGGTTGGATTGTATTGGATTTTATTTTTTACGTGTTCTTCCAAATGCATTCACACGTACAAGTGTGCTCATTGCATGTTTGTATCACAGTGCTAACACAAAATAATTCTGGCTTAAACGATTTTTAAAATAAATTGCTAACAACTCGGTCAACTGTACGTAGAATCTTTAGCAAAATTGAGTCGCAATATGCCACCACGAGTTCTTGAAGCATTATATTATAGTACAGTGGATTTAACGAATACTACTAAACTATTGAGTTGTAAATGCAACAAAATCTGCGTAATACATACAATACAAGACGACCATGGAATGTGAATTTCACAAATATCATTTTTAATATTCATATTTTTCAACTCCCATACACTTTTCCAAATTGGAGAAATTGATTTGTCTTCAACTATAGAGTGCTATACAGTGTCCGGACTAAAAAATTTCTCAATTACCTTTCCTGAAAGTACACAAGCACTGATAGACTAAAATTACTGCTGTTGCACTACATGTAACGCAATTGATGTTATCTAAGTTTGGGTGGCTCGAACAGTCTTCAGAAATTTGTTTTTAACCAAACTTCTTTTTTTAAGGAAATAATTATTTAACTGGGAGTAGTAAGTAAGATTAGACAAGGATAATGAGATACAAATTGATTTGAGGTACTGGCCGCACTAGTACCCTGCTGGTCATAATTTTTGAAGGATTTGTACTTACCAATTTGAGGAGATCCTGGGACATAAGAGAAAAAAGGGTTGGGAGGAGAACGTGCAGGATCCGGGATAGACTGACGAGTGGCCCCAATCTACTTTACCAATTCCTCATTTAATATCAGAGTTTCATCTATCTCAGATTTACAAACTAAACCATTCGTCTCATCATTATTTTCACACCATTTCCCAACAATCCCACCATTTTTTTCAATAGACAGAAAAATCAGAAAAGGGCGGAAAACTATTCTAGAATGTTGTAACATTTATCAAAATTATAAGGAGGACGGACGTTTCCTCTTAATTCCAAATTAATTTACGAGAATCACTCAAATTGAAGGAAGGACATCAGGTGAGAACAAGTTTTAGTCAATTACGTAGTAAAATCTCAAAATATGGTTAGTGTACAGAAAATTATTTACTATTGAAATTGAAATTAAAATATATTGTCATTGTAAATGATTTCTGGTTTAGAAATAGGGTAAATAGTTTGTTTCAGAAAATAATGAAAATTATAATAATAAATTGAGTCAACTTTTCTACACAATCAAATTGAATTGGTGATGAATTTCAAATGGATTTATATAGTAATATTAATTGATAGACTAATTTGTTGTTTGATTTTATCAGAAATGGAGGAAACCTTCTGTGGTCATACTAAAAGACAGAATTTAGAATCGGAGGATTCCTCTTACGACTCTGATTGTGAAGTTTCTGATGAAACTACTCATTATGACGTAAGCAGGACTGTCTCAGACACTCTTGGCCAGGAATTTGCGGAATATGTGACGAATGGGTCAATTTCTGAGGTCAGTTTATCTTCAGAATCTTGAATTGCTTCTCAGTGTTTTCTGCATCAAATTAAGTCAACAAACTGAAATTATTACTTGCATTTTTATAGCCGCTTCAAGGTTTAGCTGCAGCTCTGGGACAATCTCTTAATGTTGACGATCAGTTGCACCGATCACGAATTGATTTTGCCAGGAAATTAGGTTATTCGGAGCAGCAAGTTGAGGTAATTTTTTCAATTTTGTGTATGTTTATCTAAAAAAAATACTAACTGAACGAGGTGAGGTTCTGAAATATCCACGATGCTTTAAATACGGGAATCAATGTTAAGTTAGATTTCCAAATACGTCAAGATTCTAATTTTTTATTTAATTCTATTTCGCAACACGGATTAATATACTAATCTTGTCTATTTTCAGATTGCACTGAGCAAACTCGGACCATCTGCAAGCCAAAATGAACTGCTGGCCGAGCTAATCCAACTTGACTGTTCTGCGAGTCCAGCTGAAGATACGTCAGCAGCAGTTGCCAATATGTCCGTACCTACGATCAAACAAATTATTCTTCGACACATTGTCATTGATGGGTCCAATTTAGCCATGTGTCACGGGAACAATAAGATTTTCTCATGTAGAGGAATAGCGCTAGCTGTGGAATACTTTCAGCAAAGAGGTCATAAGGAAATCACAGTCTTCGTTCCTTCGTATAGGAAAGAAACGCCAAAGCCTGATGACCCGATATCCGGTTAGATTTACTTTCAAACAAACAATAGTACATTCGTAACTATTTCCGTGTGTATGCAATTGTTTTCAATCAATTTTATTTTCCACTATAGACCAAGAGGTGTTGGCGAATTTGGAAAAGCATGGATCCCTCGTTTTTACTCCTTCTCGGACAGTGGGAAATAGACGCTTAGTGTGTTACGATGACAGATATATTTTGAGACTTGCTGTGGATACAGATGGAATTGTAGTGTCAAACGACAACTACAGAGACTTGACCATTGAGTCTCCAGAATTTAAACGGGTTACTCAGGAGAGAATGCTAATGTATTCTTTCGTTAACGACAGGTAAATCATTAAATATTCAAGGCAGACAATTAGGATTACTTATTTTGTATTATCATAAACTTTGGGAGAGTGGTTTAAAAAATTAGTCTTGTCTAAATATCTATAGATTCATGCCACCTGAAGACCCACTCGGACGTAATGGCCCGACCCTGGACCAATTCTTATCCAAAACTCCATTAAAATCTGCACCACCGTGCCCATATGGTCGAAAATGCACATATGGAGCAAAATGTAAATATTTTCACCCTATCATCAAGCAGAGCGTGAGTGAAAGTCTTCGTAAACAGGCGGCCCTAAAAATTACACAATCGTTACCAATTTCGTCGTCTAAACCAACGCCAATATCAAGAACTAAGTCCGCAGTACCTCTAGGAAATCCCGGAATGAATCAGGCAAACCCACACAAGAAGCTCCAGAGACAATTGTCCATAAATCCTGTTGGTGATCCTCGAGTCAATGTGGGGAGTGGTGGTTCTACTTATCTGAGTCCATTCCCGACACAACCTGGTTTGGCAGAAGTTTGGTCTCCTGCCCCAGTAAATCCTCCTTACGATGAAGAAAAGAAAAGAATATTTTTCCACTTAGCCGCAATTTTTCCGAAACATCAAGTAACTCATGTAATGAATTTGTATCCTCAAGAGAAAGACCCTCAAGTCATTTGTCGTCACATTATCAAGTTATTTACGAAAGATAACTTTATATAATTATAACATTTGTTTAAATACATAGTATTTCTTTACAGTTTTATGTATATTATTTGTAATACAGTGTATTTGCCTTGTGCGAATGTTTAGATCAGGAACAAAAGTAACTGCCAAAGCAGTTTTCCCGTAATAAAAGATTTTTTTGAAATCTGAATGTAATCGAAATCGACCAGTTATATGTGTATTCATTTTTTACCATTTCAAATTAAAATACGAGTTGTTTTCTCTGAAATCAATTCGCACTGAAAGAACATGAACATATAATATTTGACATTATTGGGTTTGCAATGTTAGTGCTTTGGAAGTACATTCCAATTCCAACTTCTTGCGTCTTTTAAAAGTTAGATTTGAAGCGCAATACTCTCGGACCAATCCGTCAAAATATCTGCTATTATTGAAAGTCTAAGTCTGGAGTGCGAAGAAGTTTCATTTTTATTACGCATCCGACTGAATTTCAGCACGTAGATTGGAAATATGGGAGCCGTGACTTTATGTCGGTGAAGGGAAAATGCTCTCAAGTTCATTTTGTTTTAGTGCGTATCTCAAATCTGCTGGACTTCGCAGTAACGTAATGCGTCCGATAATTGCCTAAACAGGCGAATACATACGTGCATTTTCTGACCGTATCTACAACCAATTATACGGTCGATGAAATATTTGTACATGCCTTCCAATATTGTGTGCATATTTCGTTTCCTCAAAAATGAACTTTGTTCTGCCCAGGTTAATTGAACCCAGAAAGCTAGTAAACATAATATGTCCCAGTTACGTATTTGTAATCTGTCTGAATGGATGATTTCAGTTCAGTTCAAACTTCTCCTCTCAGTCTGCTTAGATGGACACGATCGAAATTAATTAGAAGACATTTCCAAAAATTTGTACACATTACACAACTTTTAATTTATTTGCCACCACGTAAACAATTACAGTAAGGCATACAATTTACGGCCATTCACAAGGCCCACGTAAAGTAGAAATTTTAAAGAAACTAACATCTAATTCTGTATCAAATAGGTCAAGTGTAGGTCTTAAATAAACTTAATACATCGAACTAATGAACTAACAAGCTTGTAAACATCTGCATCATAATATTATGTTAACTTTTATATTTGTAACTTTACGTAAGCGTCTTCAGAGATTCTGTTAGACATTTTTCATATATATTTATATATTTTAGTTGGAAAGGTTTCTGGATGGAATTATATGGAATCTAGGAAAGGAAGTCCGTTACAGCCAACAACATATATTATATGTACAACAGTACTCAACCCCAAACTGCTGAATCTCAATTTTTATGTAAGTTATGAAATGCTCGCACTTGTCAATCCGCCTTTGCACCAGATACAATGAATCAGTAATAACTCGATCTATATATTCGAATGATCCGTGTTTGACTGGTCAGATATTATTTAATATATAGATGCACAGTCTAACTCTGCTTTTGCAGCAGGTTTTAAAGCTTTTGTTACAGCGGAATTTACGAGCTGACAAAGACTACATCAACTTTGTAATTGTTCTCTTAATGAAGTTTTGAGCTGATTTGTGTTTTGAATTGAGTTCATCAGTTTGTAATTGGTTCAAAAAATTAGAAGACATGTCATGAAAATATGTACAGCAACAATTTGGGCAAAATTCATTGGTCAAATCTAACTCGGATGCTAAAATTAGTAACACACATGGAGGTTAACTCATATTTCCAACACGGCAAGTGGAGGATGAGGCTAATATTTTGTTAAACACTTACTTATGTCAAATCTTTGAATTTTGTCTGTTGATGAGAGTCAGAGATTTCGTATTAGAGCTGCCGTAGAATCAGTTCAGTACAGAGCATAAAGCTTGCAAAATTCAATACAGTTTGTCGTCTCGTGAGGCAAATCATGAGGCAGGGTAGCTTGATGACACAATGTTTTCAGCAGAGGTATTTCCAATGCAAGCAAATACAAATTGTTTACAAACCATTGGTAAAGTCGTATGCAATGCAATGCATTATCTTCGGACAGCAACACTAAAATTGTACGACGATATAGATTTTGCAAGTAGTTTGAACTTCACGATAATCCACCTGCAGCTAACTAAACAGAAAGCAGAATAATACCCTAGTGCTTACGAAAAAAAAAAATAAGTTATTGACTTTGCTCTAACCTTCAGGGGAAACGAGATTATGCATGCATTCACGCTGGGTGGTTTGTACATTATTGAGCCGATACTTTTGAATTTTCTGGTACCAGCGTATTCTTGTTATTGTCCTTGAGTTTCTTTAAGTGGTTTTGTTATGCATATTTTATTACAAGCATAGGCTACAACAATAATAAATTGGTTGGTAGTTCAAAAGTATCGGCTTAATCTGAATGAAGCAGCGACACCATTTTTTAAATAGTAACTCTAAACTACTACTTCAAATCTTAACTATGGGTATCGAAAACTCTGTAAGCGTGCTGCCTTCACAACATTGGCAATTGGCATAAGTCACTTCATTTGTGACAATACAGACAACGTGGATTGCAAATGTGCATTTGTGTTGAGAAGTGTTGTGGAGATTCTATACAGTTGTTGGAATTTTATGAAAATATTTAGCTGCTCCGACAGCTAAATGCTCCCGTGACGAACATAAACAAGAACAGGAATACCGAATCCAATCCAACAGCAGCGACGAAACTTAGAAGACGCTCATCATCACCCACAGTATTTCTGTAATGTTTCTGAGACATGAAACAAACGAAAGCCCCAACGACTGCAAGAATCACGAAGAAATTGATGAATAGCCAAAGCTTCCCGCTTGTTTTTCCACTCTAGAGATAATAAAAATGAGAAAGTTTTTGTAATTAAAAATCCTATAGAACAACCTTAGCCTGTCTACCGACGCATTTGATTCCAAAAGCGGTTTCTTGGAGCACTGGACTTCAAACAGAAAAGTGGAATTCGGCTAAAATGTGTAAGACAAACCTTTGAAGAAGCGCAGAATAAAAGGAAAAGTGAAGTAAGTAGCTGAAGAGCTCCAGCCGCTACTGCGGTGGCAGAACAAGCGATTTTTATTCTGATATCCTGATCTGGGTCAAAATCAGTTCCAAAACTTGAGATGGCTTTTCCAAGTTGCCCACCCAAAGTATCCCGATATTCATATGTGGTTTTCAGCAGCCAGGCTCCTGTCCCCACTACAGCACACGCCAATATCTGCAATTCAAATTTTAAAAGGATTATAAAGCGAAAGCGAAAAAGTAGTTCAACGTATCAAATTTGAAGAAAAACACTATACAGCTAAACAAATGAGTGCCTGTAACATGAGTCTGAGGTCGAGGTCTAATTTTGAAGATGATGTCAACTGACACATTTACTGAGTTTAAATTGTTCAGCACTCGGTACACGCTAAATTATTAGATTCTTTGAGTTCGGCTTGTATTATATTTCACTTGTGATAATACTTTACACCAGCCAGACCTTGAAGAGTTCTGGCTTGATCATTTCAATTAGAGAAGTCTCATTCTCGTATCATAACCTACGATCTGCGTGATACGAGTGTTGGGAGATATGCAATTTCTTCATTAAATAAATTGCACAGTTGACACCCCAAAAATTGCTGTGGCCTTCCGAATTCGGATTTGGACTCTAATTAGATTTGATTAAATTTGACTTCCAATCCTCAGAGTCACAAGCATACAGAATATCATTAACGTAGCATTAACGTAACATCGTGGTTAGTTAAGTTCTGTATTCCGACAGACCTTAGCTAAATAATATTGTGTTGTGACGATGACGTCATTTAGTTAGTCTAAAGGTTCTAAAGAAAATTCATTAACTTCGCAGGACTTTGTCTGTACATTCGACATTCCAGAATGATTAGTCTCGCATTCGCATGTTAATTTCAACTTTTACCTGAATGAAATCATTTCACGGACCGGTCAAAATTGAATTAAATTGTCTCTATGTTACATAAATACTAGTTTCGAGGCTGTGTGTAATCATTTAGATTCAATAATTTCTTAATTAGTTAGTGCTTTCATCCCGAAATTCAGCACTCAAGGAAGCCGAAAATGGATTTCACTGACGATTATGTCCAGACACGAAACATTACAGTTTCTTGAATTCAAGTTCACACACACACAATGTACTGGGATACGCGCCAACCTAAGATTTATGTTCACAGGAATGCAAAGATTTATGGTTTCGATTTCGAGATAATGAATAGTAACGACTCAGCTAGGCTCGGATTCTCGGAGGAAGCTTTCACCTGAACTTTCTCCTGAGTTTTTCATGAAGGAAAATGGAATCTATCGAACGTAAATCGTGCAATCATACACAGTAAATGACGCGCAATATTTTATTTCGTACCAAGTTGAACGGACAAAATTACAAGCTGAAAAATGTATTTTCGTTAACAACCTTAACAAAACTGCTTTATAATACATAAATTAAAACAGGCATTACTCGTATTGACATTTTGCAGATCTTTCCTCAAGTGAAATTACACATCGTCCTGAATTGCGTAAAGGTGTTGAATATCATAAGGTGAAAAATAATTGTGACGAGAATAAAGAATTGCTAGTATTTGCACCGAAGTTTTAAAATTTAATGAAATCATTAATAAACAAAATTTTCCGCCTCTAACTTGTTATATATGGCTTCGACTCTTTGTTTTAACAAGAGAAAGTAGGACGAAAGAGTAGCTTCTAACTTGCACGGACTATGATTAAATTTGAGTAAGATTTAAGCAATGAATAATCAATTGTTTCTTATTTACAAATACTTCTAAATGTTATTCGAGAAATTTTTCTTCATTTTCCAGATTCACCTAGTTTTAGCTATACATTTCTTCAACTGTTAGTTTTACACCCCTCTTTGTAATGAAAGAATGTAGAACGGAAGGCAAGTTTCTGGAATTCCAATTTGTGCACAATACAATACGTAGAATGTGGATGGGTGACAATTCTATTATATTTTAAATGCTATCCACAATTTCTAAAATGTTTTTCAAACTTTTCAGAGTTTTGTTAATCATTGGAGTTCAGCCAATTTGTATATTTTATCATGCACAGAAATGATTGTTTTTGGACTTACAAGCGACAGGAACGCCACAACCCTGACTCCAATATTTAAGGAGCACATATTTTGCACACAATTCTGTCGAGTTAATTCTATTACGTTTCCAGTAATCTATTACAAGATAAAGAGCTCTTATCGTGTTTCAGGAAATGAATGTAAACGCAGAATGAGCCGACGCCTCGAAAGAAAGTTTGTCTACTCGTATGTAATATCAACTGGTTGTGTTGTGCTTTTAGATATCGACTTTTTGGCAAAGAGTCGCTTCGGGTTCACTCACTATGCGCAGATCGGACGGACTTTAAGAGAACTCACTCGCTCTAATATTATTATCATACACGTAAGATGCGTGCCTCTAAAAAACCTATCTATTCAGAAAAACACGATATTATTCGTCCTAACACGGCTTAAGGTGGAAAACCCTGTAGGTCTTGCCTTTATGGTATTCTTCTTCCAATATACTACAAGAAGACATCACTTAATTTATACGTCCGTCCTCACAAACCCTATCTCACCAAGATTGACCTTGGTAGGGCAATACAACGTACTACACATCGTAAGAAGGGTTAAGAACTATTCCTATGAAAGAATATTACTCTAATGTACAAGGTGGTTCATAACTAAGCCGTACCAGTCTGAGGAGGGCAGTCCACCATCAAGCAAGGCAAGCGTCAAAAATATCAAGCCACGCCACTGTTTCAAAATGTCGCTCGTTACCTTAATTTCTGGAAATCTGTCCTGCCAGGAATAGAACATTTTTGATCGCATTTCATATAAAATTTAACCATCACACTCTCCTCTAAGTCTGAGGCAAAGCTGGATTAATGGGATAATGAAGATAATCTTTCCACATAGAAGCTAACATGGAAACTTTGAATCCAAAAAGTCGTGCTAGTACCACGCGATCGCGATGGACATGAAGTTGAACTGAAAATGAGTATTGATTAACTTACCGTAAATGACCTAATAGAGCCCCGGAGCTCTTCATTCAGGTGGGTTCGGGGTCAAAGACTTTCACCACTTTCTCCATTACGTTACATGTAGAAATCTGGTGAACGACTCGCGCTCTATTTGAGCACCGCGTTGTAAACGGCACTAGGGCTTTATTAGGTCATTCGTGGTAATTTATATTTCAAATTTTTAAGTAGCGTAGGACGTCTAAAATGGTATCAATGGGAATCTTTGATAGATTTTGTATTTGACAATCCGGGATGCTTTAGTGTTGATGGAAGTTGAAGTTATGAACCACGCTGTAAATTAAGTCAAGAAACTCAAACAAAAATAATTGAATTCGTGAGGGTGGAAGGTTGTACAGGCCTTTCCCTTAGCGATGAAGGATATGTGGGTTTACTTCTCCCTTTACCTACCAATCGGTGATGTTCAACAAATTGCTATGTTCTTCATTGAATTGAATTTTTGCCTTCAAGGTTTAGTTTTTGTTGCCCAATCCCTATTCTGCATCGGCAGGTTTCCTAGTTGATTCAAATTGTATGGTAAAATAGATTTGTTGTAGCGAGTTTATATTCAACTCTATTAAGATTAATAATTAATTGTGATGACTAGGATTACATTTGCGTTCAATAAATGAAATAAAACTGCGCATAACCGGAAATTTTTATATGTTCATTCAAGTCAAAGGATTGTGAAAACATTAATGTATAGGACGATGTTTATGTTTTTACAATCTTTTAGGAACCAGCATAAGACGCTTAATGTCTTCAAAAAGTAAGAATTGAATTCTGTCGGCTCTTCAACCGTATACTAATACTACTATCATGTTAAAATTCCAGTGACATACTGTCTGCATTACCTCATAGAACTTACTAAGACATTGTATTACGCATATCAAGTTTAATTCAATGTAAAAATGAAATTTTCTTTTTCGAAATCCAAGAAAAACATCTTACATGCTGCATACATCGCGACATGGTAGAATAACGTTCTCCCGCCCAGTGAACAAATTCGATAAAGGGGCACCGCTTACCACTAGTAGACAATTTGGTAGTAACGTACTACAAGCTTAACTTTTCGTCGTCAACAACGTTCCTCAAAGTAATTGGATTGGATTGGATATTTGTTTATTTAAGTCATCAACATCCTAGCCCACAAAACAATATTAAAGATACTTCATCAATACAAATAGAACCATGAAACCAAGCACATAGATTCGTCATTCATCATCAACATACATGAGCTATACAATTTTGTCAGTCTGTAAAATGAATACTGAATACATTTCGTATATCTTAAGACGTAACGCACTATCTAGAAGAAACAAGTCAACCAGAACAGAAAACTCCGCTCGGTTTAACTCGACTGAATTCTACTAATGGTTTGTAGATTTCAGTCACGAAATATAATATCGATTAATGGCATTAGTAAAGAAAGCAGACTTAGTAGTTGTGTATTGGTAGGGAAAAGTCGGCTAGGTTATCGTTGCGTTGTCTACACTGCATTCAGTAAGGTGGACGAACTTCGGGTCACTGGTTCACTTTTTTGCTGTGCTATTTATTTCTAAAGAGCATGTTACGAAAGCTGAAAGCCTTTAATTGAAAATCATGATTTTGAATCATTTGAATCATCAAATCATTCTATTCTGCCATGAAACTAATCAACATGATTTTGCTACTCGCGAAGGACCATTCGTGGATGAAAACTTTGAACTTTAATTTTTCAAAAAACGAAGGGTTGGAATGAAAAATTTTAAATAACATAAATTCTCTCCGAGAAATGAAGTTCCGAGAATTTCGTGTATGTGTGTGTGTGTTGTCTGTACATTAACTTGTTAACGTGCACCCACTATCTCTTCGTTACGGAGATTTTTAGTCTGGTGTAGGAGAACGTTTGATTTGATTTGATTTGATTTTTTATTAACATGCTTTTCCTGACGCATCCTGATGCATTTAAGCTTCTTATCCGAGCAGAGCGATTTTGTTCGTCAGACATGAGAGAGGGCGCTGTGTAGTGAAATAGTAGGCACACAAAAGTAAATATCAGGGATTCGAAATTTTATTTTACCTATCGTCGGTTTCAGACTAAATTCAAAGTGGGTATTTTTAGCCCGGTTGGGACTTTTCGGCCTATTTGCTCTAATGAATGTAGGTACATACTTTTGTGTAGATATTCCTGGAAATGAGTAAAGAATGTCTAAAAGCTAGTGGTCTCCTTCGGATGAAGCATGAGAGTGTCTCTGTGTCAGGTTCAGGTTGCCCCGCCAGACGGACAGTAGGATAATATTAGCTCATGTAATGGAGGTATTCATTGCCTTTTCCAGTGTTGATATCCGACTCGCAGCTCGGTATTATAATTTCAGTTGTTACAACAATTTCAGTTGTTGCAACTAGGATTATTTAATGGATCACTAGTGCGATTTTTGTTTAACGGCAGCGCTGGTGATTTTTGGAAAGAGTAGGGCAAGTAGGGTACTCTAATAGCAAGAACTGTGAAGAAAATGTTTACACTTTCTCTAATGAATAGGAGAAAGCACGGGGAAAGTTTGCACAGCAAATATATTGTTTTTGAATGAGGCAAAAATGATGACGTTCCTTTGATCCAACAGGAACCAATATGAATGTTGTGCTCACATTCTAGATTATGGACGAATTTAATGCATACCTGTCTGGTAAATTCTTATAATCGAAAATTGTATAACATCTGTCGTAGACAAACTATATCGATAATAAACTGCGAGCAGTAGAGATGCGAAAGGCTTGCATGGAATAAAATATTTACAATAAAAGACGAGACTTCATAGATTAGCCGTATTCAATGGTTGCTAGGGTTTTGATGCAGACG
>JAQGCA010002528.1:0-13672 GCA_034698945.1 Protaphorura quadriocellata | reverse complement strand
CTAGGGCAATCTCGTCATCTCCACATTTTGGGGTGAGCCATGACTCCGTTATCACCAGAACGTCAAATTTCATTCGATGTAGAATCTCATGTACTTCTACTTTTTTATTTCTAATGCGCTTATGAAGACTCTGCTGTCTCTTTCATTTTACTTGTCAGACTAAACATTACTGCTGTGGCCAAAACTTTTATAGCTTGATCCAAATTCTGCTCTACTAAAATTTTACAAAATCCTCTTTCACTTTTTTCCTCTAGGACAACTGGCTTACCTAAGCATGGAAGTTGTCAAATTTTGTATGTATTTTTTGTAGTATATTGCCGGACGGTTTAAAAATATGTATGACCCTTTTCCGAAGCAGGTAGACAAGGTGTTGACTAAAAATACTCTGTTCAAATTGCTTGTTTGGAATAGACCCTTCACTTTTTCTGTTAGGAATCAGGTTTGAAACAGAAGGAGACGTGAACATAAGCCCATAGCTACATTTTTCATAACTTAACTAATTTTGATAATATTTATATTTTATTTAAATAATTTTCAAGTTATTAATTTTGTGCATTTCATGACGATGGAGGAAGAGATTGGTTCAAATGACTGTGAAGCTCAAGTATTTCAACTGCTGAATCTCCCGACCCTGGTAATCAAATTACATAATTTTTCCAAAATTAATAGATTGGTCCAGAAAAAAGGTTTTGGTCGGAAGGTATCCCTAGTAGTAAGGGAAAATGATGAAATATAGGTGACACATGCCTCTAACCCACTGCGTGTGACTTTAAATTCCACACTTTTATTTTGACAGGTTAGTCTGAACATCTTAGATTTTCTGGACTCAAAATCACTGAGAAGTCTGCGAGCTACATGTGCTTTGACAAAATCCAAGATTGATTCATCACCAAAACTTATGAGGAAATTGAGATTACATCTCAAGGGTGCGAATCGAGTTGAAGAAATCATCAAATCTGAACTTAATTGGAAAACTATCGTGATCCCAAATAATTTACAAATTTCCGAATTAAATCAAGTTCTAGATCAATTTGCTGAATCTCTGACTGACATAGAGATTGTGAATCGAACGAGAAATGAAGGGAGTCTAGTGTTTTCATCTTCAGTGGGTGTCTTAGCAATTCTGTTGTCTTTAATAAGTGGGAGGATAGAGTCCATCAAAATTCGAGAAGACTGGACTGATGGTGCTGGAGAATATGAACTGACAGAATTTAAGACACTTCTAGAAAATTGTGGAGATAATTTGAAAAAAAATCTGCGGGAGCTACGGAGCATTGAATTTCCTGGATCATACCAGTCCGGAAGTGAAATAGTACACTGCTTCATTAGTACAATTCTGGATGTCTCCGAGAATTTAGTGGAAATACGGCTTCCATTCATGTGAGTCGCTTCATTAGGCTTAAGAGGGAGAGTCATCACATGCGTACCAGGACAGAGACCCGACAAACGATTTTCATTTCATTTTCATCCATTTGAACAATTGACTGCTGTATTTCGACATATCTTCAAAAATTTGAGTAAAATAAATCCTATGGTCCTCCCCCCTTTGAAAAAAATGAAATCGTGGGATAAACTCCATGCTCTATTTGGCGTTTTTCATCTCACGTCAATATTGAGACGTGCCAATTAGGTGCATTACATTTTTTTTTTTAAAATTCAAAATATTTTTTTTCGTCAGGGTTTTGTATTTACTTCTAGTTCTAGTTCTACTAGTTCGTTGATATCTCCAATCAAAATCTTGACGTAAAAATATTGACATGAAATTAAAAAGCCAGAAACAGCATGGATTTTAACCCACGATTTTATAGATTGGCCGAAAAGAAGTACTTCAATTGTGCAGTAGAATTTTGACGAAAACTAACTCAGGGGATGTGAATGCATTAGGAAAATTGGGTTTTAGGTCATGGTCCTGGTACCCACGTAAAGACTCTCTCTTGTCAGTACCATCCAAAACAATAAATCCTCTGGTCCCGGGTTCAATTCCTGGTCGATCCTTTCCAAATATTATGGACTATAAGAATAACACTAACTTTTCTAGAGAAATCTATAAGCACACTTATAATTATAGATTCGAAGCAGTACGCGAGACCCAAGGAAAGGAGGAAGAATTGTGCAAACCACTCATGTCCTACTTGGAGCGAATAGCTCAGTCACGAAGATCCAGTCAACTGGTCGTCATTGATTTCGGCTCCATCTGGACTAATGGTCGCCAAAGATATATAAATTATTACGAGCCAATATATCCAATCACCCCCACAATTCTTCTCAACTTGGTTTCAATGTGTGAAAAATCGAACCTCCGTGTTCAACTCTTCAATGTCCCAAGCGCAGCTTTACCAATTCCAGACGTTTTAAGTAGTACAGAGAAACAGAGACTGAATCGATATATTCAAAGTATTATTTTCAAAGGTCATAGGGACAATCAATTGGATCCCATCCATAAGTATCTCGTTCCATTTGAAAAAATATACATTCCCCCAGATGCTCAGATCAATCTCTTCATACTGTCGTTACAACTCATTCAGAGCAAACCCCGGATTGTGTTTCCGAGCACATTGAATATTGCTTCAATAAATATAAGTTGCTCACAAAGAGACAGTTCACCGGATTTGGGACAAATTATTCCCTACTTATTTCCAGAACCGATTTCAACAGTTACCGTCCTCATGTTGCAGGATAAGGCTCATCTTTCAAGTGGCCTTTCCGTTCGGCTCTCAACCGTATTCCCAAATGTGAAGATATTGTACGTGTCTGATGTCTCCGCCCTGGATTGTTTTTCGGAGATCAGTCCATTTAATGGTCTCATCCATTTACAAGACCTGAATATTACTGATTGCGAACTGACGACGATGAACCCTGACGTGGGGAAGAAATTCTTTCAAAATTTTAAAAGTAAATTAAATCAAACAGGTAATTATTAATTTATTTTTATATCATAATGTATTTTTTTTTGTTTCAGAGCTCTCACGTCTTACAATTAAAAGATGTCGCACAATGCCTCTACCTATAAATACAGAAATAACTTTCCAGGATAAGGTGGTACGACATCTCTGGGGTTAACGCAGTACTGCTCCGGTACTATACAGAATGGGCCTCCCAATAATAATTAATGTGTTGAATGAATTATGAAATGGGAACCAAAGGAAACCCAGTCCGTAATTTATAATTGTAATTAGGTTAATTCAAAAGTTTCGTGTAAATGTAATTTGTGATTCACTTCCATTTCAATCGTGTGAGTACCAATGTAAGAGTAGAAAAACAGAGGATTCCAATCGTCATATTATTTTCAATACGCATATTGTAACTTCTGTACAGCTGGCCATAGATGTAAACCTATGACTTGATGCTGAAATAAATAAATACAAGCGTACCTTCATCAACAAAAGTTTGCCGTCTCCGTAACGTAGATAACATAACAATCTGTATATTTCATAGAGTTCGTAATAATAAATACCTACGTATATTTATTATTTGCTTATTTATTATTTGCTTATTTATTATTTGCTTATTTATTATATGCACACTTTAGTTTCTAAAGTACAGGGTGTTTCAAATGAATACGAAACATTTCGAAAATGCTAAATTCGAAAGTATAGGGTGTTCCAAATAAATACGAACACTTCCAAAGAAGCATATTTTCCAAGGATGGGGCCAGATTTTCCAAAAAGTATTTTTATTCATATTTTGAACTGACTTTTTGTTTACAATTTTGACATTTTACGATTAGTTAAGTGTATATGCTTGATGTAGCAGCCCTTCTTAATTGTGCACTAAGGATTTCTAAATTCATCAGACTTTATTTTATGACAAAATAATCTGTCGTCGAACGTGAAGTGTGTTTTGGATCGTTGTACTGTTCATTTTTCCGTCGATAAATTCATACATACCTGGACGATTGGCCGACATGGAACCCCAGATCATTGATTAACATTGCGCATGGCCCACTGCAGTCTCTTGATCCGATTTCGTATATTAATTAAAGGTTTGTTTCGGGCAAACTTCCCTTTCAATTTGTCCGAATTGAGAATGCTCTGCACAGTTCTTGGCGATACATCTTTGCCAAATTGCTTATTGACTGCGACAGCAACTTTTGGAGCACTCAGGAATAGGTTACGGTTAACATTTTACAAAATATTTTGCCGTTCTTTGACTGTTAAAACTTTACGACGTCTAGGTTTTGGACGATTCTCTACATTTCGGCGCGAATACAAAGTGTTTCTAAGAATCCACCATTCAGATCTAACAAAATGTTGATATGCAATCGGGTTCAAACTTTCTGGACAAATACTTTCTTTGTCGTTCACAATTTTGATTCGGGTGATGGACGAGCAAAATTGACGTAGAAATGGAATCAGTTTTACATTGCATAGTTCACTAGGGATTTGGATGTTGCTCCAATTTACTTCAGATTTAATTATTTCTTCCATTCTAAATTTATCCTGGATGTAAACTCTCAATCTTTTTATGAGAGCTTTAGTGAAATCAATCAGTCATTCTGTTTGACGGCAGTACGCCCCGTAAGATCCGTAAAGTTCCCGGGTTCAAATTGTTTAGAACTTTCAGTGCTGCCTGTAACAATTAAAGATGTGAATTGACATAACATACTAATATAGGGTTTCACAAGATATGTCAATTTGAGTATTTAATATTTTCTATAAATGTATAAATGATAAAGTAAAGATACATTTGAATTCAAAATCTGTATTACAATTCTAGGAATTTCGTCAAAGAGGTGAATTTCCGTCACGTGGTTGTGCAAGTAGTGTCAGCGTCACAAATCCCGGCTTGTTCGTCCATCATAAAAATTAAAGATAAACATTTAATTTAAGAGTACGTTTATATTTGAAATATTTGTTTGGTTGGCGTTATGTTAGTCCTCTTGTCGTTACAAAACTTGGACAAATATTTTGTGCCTTTCCTATTGACAAATACGGCATTCAAATTATAAATAGAGAATCCAGAGGCAAGGGTTCTGCGAGACGCAACCTTCTCCTCTACTTTTTTTAGTATCAACGATAGGCTTACCTAATATGGAAGTTGTAAAATTTTGTATTTTTCCCAGTATGTCGACGGACGGTTTAAAAATATGCATGACCCTTTTCCAAAGCAGGTAGACAAAGTGTTGACTAAAAATACAATATTAAAATGTTTGCTTGGAATGAGCCCTTCACTTTTTGCCAGGAATCAGGTTTGAAGGGAGTGCAGTGGAGAGTGAGTTAGTGAGTTAATTACGGAGTAATAATTAAAAATTGACAAAATGGGAGATGGACGTGCAGCGGAGTCACTTCGAAATTTGAATAAGACGGAAAGTAACACAAAGACAGGATTTGAATTGGGTCGTCATCCACTACACTGCTCTCCGGTGAGTTAAGAACAAGAGATTAATTTGATTAATTGATTTATAACATTATCAGCTATGTATTTTTTTATCTGATCATTCCGTAACTTCAGATAACGAGGGTGAAGTGAAGAACCATTTGCGCGAAACTCAATAATTCAAAAATGTCATAACCGCGCAACTCAGAAATTCAAGAATGTCATAACCGCGCATCTCAAAAATTCTAGAATGTCATAACCGCGCATCTCAAAAATTTCAGAATGTCATAACCGCGCAACTCAGAAATTCCAAAATGTCGTAACCGCGCAACTCAGAAATTCCAAAATGTCGTAACCGCGCACATCAAAAATTCCAGAATGTCATAACCACGCAACTCACATATTCTGAATTGTTCAGGAGACAAAATAATAGAACCATCCTTAGAATTTTTGAGTTGGGTGGTTATGACATTTTGGAATTATTGAGTTTCGTGGAAATGCGTCTTCACCCAGCGATAAGTTGTTCTCATCATTTATTACAATTACTGTTCTTTAACGAACGACGGGAAAAATTATAAATGAATTGGTTGGACTCGGACTCCTTGAAATTGACAATTATTTAATTCATCATTTATTGCATCATTTATTGCATTAGGGTCAATAATTTTAGTGTGTACCCTCTTCTCAACATTGGGATGGTGAATTCCGAGTTCATTTTACTAATTCATTATTGATTTCGTAAAAAAAAATTATTTTCCGATTTTCATTTCATTCAGGTGCTTAAACTCATTTTCAACGATTTGGATTTGAAACACTTGAAGATTTGTCGTTTATTGTGTCAAGATTGGAACGATACTTCCTTGCTTCAAATGAAAAATAATTCCCGGCACCCTGAAATTCGAATTTCTCTGACCGACGAGGATCGACTCAACGAATATTTGAACGATCAGACCAGTTTCTTTGGTTTTGAACGATTTAAAGTAAAATTCTCCACCCAGTCTGAGCCAATCTTGAATAAATTCATCGAGTCCTTCGAGGATCAACCGAAAGACATCATATTTGTGATCGGAAACAGCAATCAAGAAATTGGGGACGAATTTATGGACAATTTTCTGTCATTCCTTGCTCAACATTCTAAAAAGTCTGAAAGTTTTGGTTTGGAAATTAATGACGAGAGTAGTCGAGATGATCTGAAAATGCCTTTTGAATCTTACGACGTGAATTGGTCAAAGCTCAAGAGTTTGTTCATTTCGAATCTTCCAGAATTTTCAATTTTTATACCGATTTTAGAAAAAGCTTCAAAATTGGAGAAATTAGAAATCATCAATGGACCACTTTACTCAACATTGAAGCCACTCTTGAAGAATTTCATTCCATCTTTGATTGACTTCAAGTTGGTTGGATTTTCTGGAGTTGGGGAAGAATTTAGTGAGATCATCACTCCATTCTCCAAGTTAAAACGTCTCAAGATTGTTGAGTTGACTTTAGGCAACGAGTTGACAATTCCAGCCCTTCCGGAATTGTGTGAATTGTCATTGTCCTTGGCATGTACAGAAGTGCATTTTGAGGATTTGGCCGTTTATCCCAAATTATCATTTTTGAATTGGGAAACAGACATCATCCAGGAAGTGGATTTCAGGAATATGTCACACATTTTTCCAAATTTGAAAAGACTTCATACTAAGTGTATGTTTGCTGACGCTGGATTTGTTTGGAAGTATTTGAAGGGGATTGAAGAGTTAAGGATGCCTGGTCTGGATGTGGATGACAAAGGAATCATTGGGTTCAACCACCTTGGATGGCCACCCGAGGGTAACCATGACCATGACCCGAAAACAAGAGCGTTAAATTGGACTAATGTTTATGAGTTTGAAAAGAACTCAAATGGAATGTACGAACATTACAACGGAATTCGAGCTTTGTCTGGTGGGTTAACCTATAATGTATGTCTCACCTTTTTAACTGAACACCCCATGTGACTAACAAAATGTTGATTATTTTTTTTAGGATTAAAACAAATTACCATCTCCGCTCACCAGATTTCCAACCTGTCAATCATTTTTGGACTTTTGAAGTGCAAGTCCTTGCGGACCATTCAGCTCATCGGCCCATCTCCTTATGTAAGTCACGTGTCAACCGAGCGGTACTTTGTGGTGTAAATTATAGGGGGGTTCATAACTTATTTTGACTGGACGACTTATATGTAATATGTCACAAAGTGATGGATTCTATAGTCTTTAACCACCCAGTACCTGTACCTTGAAATATGTAATGGATATTTCTGTGACAGTTATTTTGATTTGTTCTTCAGTTAACAAAGGATATTCTGAAATTCATGGCTGATGAGTTGGAGTTAATGAGCTTGTCAATCGACGTGTCTTCCACTCATTGTGATTGGGGATCAACCGATGAGGCCGACTATTTTCGAAAGAAACACCCACTCTGTCAACTCCACTTTCCTTACTATCCAACCCTATCTTCGCAATTCTTGACTCCTCAAGACAGTCGCTGGATGTTCTGATAGTTCTATTATGGTGTGTCCCCACCAGAACTCGGAATATTTCATCCCCTTACATATGAGAAATTACGGAAATATACAACAATAATAAAGATAAAATATTACCTACACAAAAATATTACAAAAACTTACAAGCTAGTAAAACTGTTTATTTAAGTTGTGAGTATGACAATTTCGACAAGAATCGTTTATATGTTTACTAACGAACGTCCATTAGTCACTGCAAAACCCAGAATGAACACACTCATGAGAAGACATGAAATTTGGATTGGACTATATTTGCACAAATACCTACTATACATTCTATAAAATAAAATACTAATATTTACCAATGCAATTTCGCTCCAATTAATGGCAAATGTAATTATGAACTCCATAAACTTTCTGCGTCACATTCGTAGCAAAGAAAGCTACAATTTCATACAGGGCCGCGAACAAACGGCAGAGCGTATAAATTTCATTACAGTCGAAATCTCATTTTCTTAAGAATTAATTCCTTTCAAATTAACGAATTAAAAGTTGAAACTAAGGAATAAAACTAACAATAGTAAATATTAAAATAATACCTTATTAGTAAACCCGAAATATCCAAGCAACAAAGATCCAACAATCCCAATGTACATTGGCCCACATCTTGTAATCGTCCTCAGAGAACATATTTCAGCTCCACCTGAAAGTGCGTCCGCGCGCGGCGGAAAATAATAAATAAGGTATTCGATGTAATTCAGCTGTTTCTTCATGGTCTTACGTCTGAAAGAAAGGCCACGAAAACTTCAACATTTCGAATAACTAACTCAAAAACCACATTCCCAATTGCCCTCTGAAAAACTTGAGCCATGGATCAACATTTTCTGAGCCGGTCGTTCTAGCCTCAAAATTTGACTTTTCTTGAAAACACGCGAAAACACGCGAAACCGAAATTCTGAGGCAGAATCGACTTCCTCGGAAAATGTCGACCCAGGGCTTAAAATTTTTAGAGAAAACTTGGGTTTTGGGAATGCGGTGGTTGAGTTTGTTTTTCGAAATTTTAAATTTTCGTGGCTTTCCAGGCGGAAGAGCATGAGAAATAAACGGCCGAAAATCATCGAATCAGTGATTTTTTATTTTCCGTCGCTCGGTGCGTGCTAACGCATTTTAGAACAGAGCTGATGTATGATGTCTGAGATCCCATTTGAGCTGATCTTCCCAACGAGATATTATGGTTGGTCTCTGCGTATTTTATATCTTAAGATATGCAGAGCGCAATACATTTAATCCACCCTGTATTGGAGGATTCTCTGCACCTGCATGGAAATATTGTACTAATTTATGTTATCACAAAATATTTAAATTCCAAATCTGGATTACAATGCTAGGGAGTCCGTTGAAGATGTCAATTTCCGTCACATGGTTAGGAGTGGTTTTAGCGTCACAAACAACTTTTTAAGTTTTCATCAGAAAAGAGATTTCAAAAATTAATGACTAAGTGAGGCGAGCGCAGCAAAGCTTTTCTGTTCGACTAGGTAGTCCAAAATTCGTTTGTATCTTTCCCATAGTCCTGTGAAAACTTCTTGTTTGTCCAGACAGCTTTTCTCCGGAACTACGAGCTAAAATTTTCAGGGAGGCACTACTGGGGTTGTAGTTGTGCCATGGCTACATTTTGGCGATGTAATAGGGTTGAGCAAAAATTGGAACGCAAGTGGAAGATACAAACAAACATACATACAGGGTTTGTATGACTGCGACGAGGGCTAAGTTGCTAATGTTTTTCAAAATACGGGAGGGTAAGCTTCGCTTCGCTCGCTTTTCTGTGACACAACCGGTAAGAGATTACATACGTCGCAGTAAATGTTAAAATTTAAAAATACGTTATAATTTGAAATATTTGTCCGGTTGGAGATTTATTAAACCCTATTTGATCGTTGTCCTTTTGGCGTTACGGAACTGAACAAATATTTGGGCATTTGCTATTCAAGAATGCGACTTCCGTTTTTTAAATAGTGAATCCAGGGAAGGGTTTTCTCATTTAATGCATACCTTTTCGTTTTCCAAATGAGGTATAAAGTAGCGCTCCAAAATACCCATTATAACTTGACCACGCTTTCGTACTGTGTAAGCTCATATTTTCCCAATATATAAAATTGATGTATCAAAAGTGGTTAAACTGCGCCTATGGAGACCCTGTCTCTCCCGTTTTACCGGTCTTGACTAAGCAGTACTGCTATGGTCAAAACTTTTAGTTTGCTTGAGTTAGAGTCTGCCGGACTAAAATTTACAAAATCCTCCTTCACATTTTTCTGTTTGGACATTAATAGCCTTACCTAGTAAGGAAGTTGTATTTTTCGTAGTATATCGACGACTTTTGACAGTGATATTGACTAAAAATACCCTCTTCAAAATGCTTGTTTAGAATAAGTCGGTAGTTTTCTCAGGAGTCAGGTTTGAAGCAGAAGGAGACGTGAACATAAGCCATACCCACATTTTTCATTTTTCATTATATTTTCACACTATTTTCATTATATTTATATTTAATTTCATTTAAATAAGTTTCAACTTATTAATTTTGTGCACTTAATGACGATGGACGCAGAGATTGGTTCAAGTGATTGTGAAGCTGAAGTATTTCAACTGCTGAATCTCCCGATCCTGGTAAGAAAAAACAAATACCCGTCAATATTAAAAAAGTGATTCTAAAAAAGATTTTTGGTCGAAAGACATCCCTAGTAATTAAGGCTCGGTTCAGATCGGATAATTTGGATAAGATATCAAATCAGATCAGATACGGATCAGATAATTTCTAATTTTTATCTGATCTGATATTTTCAGATAAGATCGGATAGGCCGTAATTTTTATCTGACGGATAACAGATCAGATCGGATCGAACCACATATCCGATCAGATATCTGATCGGAATTTCTTGGTGAAATAGGACTCGAATTAGGTGATACCTGATCAGATATCTGATTTGATCTGATCCGATCAGATAATGTTTATCCGCAATCCGGTCAGATATTTGATATCTGATCCATAATTTAAATTTTCCCGCCAATATTTGTTTAAATACCGCTGAAAATCATTGAATTTACGTCAGATATCTGATATCTGATCTGATCTGATCAGATATCAGATCGGATATCGGATTCAGATGATCAGATATCCGATTATCCGATCCGAAACTTCTGATCAGATAGTCCATTATCTTATTTGATCCGAGCCTTACTAGTAATCAGACATATACGTCAAATGAAAGGTGACCTCTTACCCACAGCGTCTGATTTTAATTCCTATTGAATTTTAACAGGTTAGTCTGAACATCTTTAATTTCCTGGACTCAAAGTCATTGAGAAATCTACGAGCTACATGTGCTTCGACAAAAGCCAGAGTAGAATCCTCACCAATTCTTTTGAAGAAATTGAGATTACATCTCAAGGATGAGAGTCGAATTGAAGAAGTCATCAAATCTGCACTAAATTGGAAATATATCGTGATCCCAATTGACTTACCGATTTCTAAATTGAATCAAGTTCTTCATCAATTTACCGAATCCCTGACTCACATAGAGATTGTGGATGGAACGAGTACTAACGGCAGTCCGTCATCTGGAACGGGTGTCTTAGCAATTTTGTTGTCTTTAATTAGTGGGAGGATAGAGTCCATCAATGTTCAAACATTACATCCAGAAGTAGCTGCAAGGGAGGACTGGATTGATGGTGCTGGAAATTATAAACTGACAGAATTAAAGGCACTTCTGGAAAACAGTTTGAAGAAAAATCTGCGGGAACTACGGAGCATTGAATTCCCTGGATCATACCGGACCGGAGCAGAAGAAATAGTACACTGCTTTATTGGTACAATTCTGGATTTCTCCGAGAATTTAGTTGAAATACGGCTTCCATTCATGTGAGTCTCACTATTATGTAGGGGCACACGGGAGTGTCGTCACATGGGTACCAGGACCTAGACCCTTCAACCTATTTTCTGAATGCATTGCCATCCCCCGAGTTGGTGTTTGTCAAAATTTGTCTGCACAGTTGAAGTACTTTATTAGCCCGTGGACGCAGTCCAAGAAAGGGCTTATAAAATTGTCTTGTCTGTCTGTCTGTCTGGTGCAATGTTTCTCTCCACCACCTTACAATCCCAATCTTATGAGAGCATGTTAGTCTCAAAAACGCTTCCGTACGTATCCTTTTACATTGCGTGATCACTACTTACTCATGACAGCTTAAACCAATTTCTCACTGATGCACTTAATAGAGAGCGTCATAAAGTAATTTTTTGCTTTAACCTTAATTCTATCATAAGCAATTTAAAACGGCTCCTGACTTAAAAGTCATATATAACTATGTTGTAGCAATATAGCCTAAGCACTTCTGAAATCCTACACGCTTCCATAATGTAGTGATATGATCTCTAACGCAATAGAGAAATCGCCACCTAATGTTAAAGAGATGGGATGACTTCTAATCATTCAACGGGAAGCGTTCTATCTTACAAGTGCTTCGAGTATGATTTGCTTCCACTATGATGTGCCATTTTAATTTTACTTACACGGAAACTTGATGTTAGAATGAGAATTGTGCTTTGTTCCGAGAATTGAGTACGAATAACAAATCCTAGAAAAAATTGAAACCCGAGTGGGACTCGAACCCACCTCGTCTCCTATCCAGGGAGCTGTTCTACCAACTGAACTACCGGATCCCAACCTATCCACCCAAAGTTATTCAACTCAACTATGTGTCGCAGCTTTCGCTGCTTTTTCTATTTGAGGCCGACTAACTGTTGACATTCGCAAATAGTTAGGAAAATCCAAATATTTAACCCAAGCACTAGGTTATCCTTTGGAAAGGTTATAGAGATATCGCCACTTAATGTTAGAGAGATTGGACAACTTCCGTTCACTTAAGTGTAAGCGTCCATCGAACACAGGTACCACCTAATCTTAAAAAGATAGGACGACTTCCAATCATTTAACGGGAACCGTTCTGTCGTACACATATATCAACCACTCGCTATCCCTCCCAAACACCCTCTCAGCCACCCTCTATACACTCTCAACCACTGCCTACACCCTATCAACCACTCTCTATACCCTCTCAACCATTCGCTATCCCCTCTGTACCACTATCTGCACCCTCTCATCCACTCTCTACACCCTCTCAAGCACTCTCCTACCACGGGCTTTCTATCCAGTCTCCACTGTTTATTTTGACATATCTCCGTAAGTTTGATTAAAAAAAATCTAAGGCGCCACCTTTGAAAAAAATAAAATCGTGGGTTAAATTGCATGCTGTTTTTGGCGTTTTTCATTTCACGTCAACGTTAAGAGGTGCCCGTTACAATTTTTTTTTGAAAAAATTCGATATATTTTATTTCGTCAGGGTTTTTTGTTTCTTTGAGTTCCTTGATATATTTAGAAAAAATCTTGACGGAAATTTGGTTTCCAACTTTTCTGTAATGTAAGTATTTAGTGGGTAAGTCTCAGAATTGACAAGAAATTAAAAACGCTAGAAAGAGGATGCATTTTAACCCACGATTTTATTTTTTTCAAAGCGGGTACGTCATGATTCTTTTAATCGAATTTTTGAAAATAGACCAAAAAGAATTACTTAAATTGTGCAGACTAATTTCGACGAGTACTGACTCAGGGGAGGCGAATGAATGAAGAAAATCTGGTGATAGGTCTAGGTCCTGGTACCCATGTAAAAACCATCCCTTAATCCTCTGGTCCCGGGTTCAATGCCTTGTCGTTGTCGACCCATTTCGAATCTTATGGACTGTAAAAATAACATTAAGAAATCTAAAAGCACACTTATAATTATAGGTTGGGAGCAGTACACTTGACCCAAGGAAATGAGGAA
>JAQGCA010002527.1:0-13673 GCA_034698945.1 Protaphorura quadriocellata | reverse complement strand
GGACGGACAGACAGACGGACTGGGCATCCGCAATAAGTCATTTACTCCGTATATTACGTCGCACGACTTAATAACCTATATACCACTCTCTGCACCCTGTCAGCCACTGTGCACTCCCTTTCTTCCATACTTACATTCTTTACCATTCAAAATTACCAAGGGCTGCCTAACAGTTTTTTTTATTACCAAGATCGACTAGAAACTACAAATTATTTTTATGATGTGTTTTGACGTGTGTAGAACCCACCATAGCCACCCGTGCAGAAAAATAAATAAAATAAAAAAAAAAACCAAAAAAACGTTATCCGCACTCATCAACACGCATCAACACACATCATATACAAAAGATCTCATCCAATCATTTCTCGCACGGCAAGGTTTCCAAAACAGCGGCAACATTTCCTCCCTGAATGGCAATACTCATCCTCTGTATAAGAAATTGCGTGGCCAGGGATGGAAATTCGAATCGGAATTCGAATTCGAATTCGAAAAAAATCGGTATTTTCACCATAATTCGACTCGGTATCTGAATTAGAATTAAGAAATCCGAAATCCGAATCGGAATTCGAATGTACAAACATTCGAATTGGAATTAGAATTGGAATCGAAATTTGAAAATAATTCCTATCGGAATCGGAATCCGTATTTTTTTTTAGATTTTCCGATTCTAATTGTTCATAGAAAAAAGTGCACAACGCGTACACGCGTACATGGTCTGTGAGAAAATTGAAAGCTAAACGAATGTAATACGTTTTATGAGCAGCAGAGCCCAAATCCCCAACACTAACCATCTGCATTATATTTGTTCAGCCGAGTTCCCATATTTCTTCCATGGAAATTGCACAATTATTCTATTCAACTGCTAAAAACGACAATGGGGAGGCACGCTGAAAACCATGTTCTGGAACACTTTATTTACAAGAAGGAAACAAAGAGGTCAAAGTGCAAATATTGTGTAAAGGACCTGGCCGGCAAAGTTATAACCAATCTACGCAAACATCTTGAACTGGATCACCCCGAAGTTTTCAAAACTGTAAAAGACACAGAAGAATCGACAAAAAGAAAAAAATAAAGTAAATTTATACTAGATCATTTACAAGTAAAATTACGACTCAACTCAAACTGGAATTTCACTACCCAATTTTAAGAGCTCAAGGCGGTGAAAATTTCAGAACGAAACTGGCACTGGTACTACAAGGCACTCTGCCTTGTAATACAAGATCAAATAGGCTGATCATAGCGGTTACCAATTTATTGCCCGCATCGCCACTTCGGTATCCTATCAAATCTTTAAGAATTTGCGGATGAAGGCTGTCCAAACCTCAAGCCGACCCAGGAGGGAAGCTCATAATTGCTTTCACTATCTCCTCGTCACACAACGGTGAAATTTCACACTCGCCAATCACAAAATCAGAAAAATTGGACGGAGTGGGGTGCGGAGGATGTTTGATCTTAAGGGCAGCTAACGTGTCTGCATTATTGGGTGCTATAGTATCATCTGACGCAATAAGACGAATAGCTCCCCGTACATCACCATCCGCCAATTTTGCTTCAACTTTCTTACATAGATTTTTCTTTTTGCCCTCGGCACCTTCCCGCAGAGGCCGCTGGACGCGGAAGCCCGGAACAGCGGCTACCTTATCATCGCTCCAATTCTTAACACCCGATTTAACCCACTGTGTCAAATTTCCAACCTTGCCGCTCTTTTCGGGAACCCGAAGGACAGCATATGGAAATAGAAAGAGGTTACACCACGCATCTTCACTATTTGAATCTACAACCTCTTCTATGATTGCTGTCAGTGCATGGGCCACTTCCATCTAAGCACCCTTAGGACAAACGACGGACTGTATAAACAGTAGACCTCAACTTCGCCAGGTCAACTTCTATGTTACGACGATTCCACACTGGCAAGGTCTGAGCAGAATCCTTCAATGGAATCCCAGAGATATAGAATTTTGGGCCAGAGTCGACACGACAGGAAAACATTCTTTAATGTACTTCCCAAGCGTTACCTCTGTGACTCCAATTACATTTTGTTCTGTACAAAAAGACTGGTACTCCAAGGCCACGTCGGGTTTCGGGATAGAAACACCTTCACCAAGCTCGATTTTGCTCCGAATCCACGCAAACGTTTTGGACTTATAATCTGGAGACTTGGGAGGACGTCCCCTTTGAGAACTCGAGGTCAAGAGCAACAACCGATCGAGCTGAGAGGATTGAGACAAATTAACGGAACCGTCCATGACGTTAAAACAATCCGCAAGTTGCCGTCAAATCCAATAACGACTTGAGAACAAATCTTAACTTTGGACTATTACGAGGTTTCTTCCAGTTCTCAAACCCAAAACTGAACTCTTCCACTTACAGAATTTTCTTAAAAAATCACTTACAATTACACGGAAGAATGTTCCCTTGAGAAACACTCTCTTCCGCTCACTTGTCAATTTCATAAAACGATTCAACGACGATTTACCTTGTCAATCGAGTTTATCACCCAAAATGAATCCCTTGTAATACATCTAAAATATTTAGAATTCTAACAAAATTCGCAAACCACTTTTCATACAACTCCCTTGTCAACATTTGTAAAAACGACTATTTACAATAAAATGTACAACGTGCTTTGTACAGAAATATTAAACGAATCCCTTGTCAAATACCTAAAATATTTCCGAACACCGCTCACTAAAATCCCTTGTCAAAATTTGTAAATACAAATATTTACAATTTGAAACCTAATTGTATAACCCTTGTGAAAAACACCAAAAGGACTTCCCTTGTCAGCAAGATAAAATACAAAGTTAGACAGTTAAAGACGTTAGTTAAGAATATGTAGGAAAGTTTTACACGGATTAAGGCTTGAGCATTTACCTTTTTCTCATCACCTTGTGACTCAATAGTCACATATGTAATTATGCGGAAAGAATGGAAAGGAATGCATGTACCTGAATCCCTTTTTCCAATCTTTACCCAAACTGAGGAAAATGGAAACTCCGGGGAAAATTTCCAATCCTGTGAAGCAGTTTGGGTAAGTTATTCCGAAATTTTGAAGATTCTAGGAATTTTAACCCTCGCCGCCCCCACGGGGCACTCAAAAAAATATAATATAAAAATACAGAACCTTAATCCGGTCCCTTTGGTGCACTTCACTTGCAAAAGTGTACAAAGGTTTGTTCAAAACAAACAAAAATTATAAAGAAAAATTGTGGAGCAAATCGACGCACGTCCCTCATCTCCAAATTCCAGCAAGCATCAACAGTTGAGAATGTTTACTCTGGAATGGTCTGCATATTGTAACCCATCGTTTAGCGGTTTAGTCATTTCATAGAAAAGTTTTCAAAAAAGAGAGAGAGTCATAGGAAAAGGGGTCAGGGTGGCTACCCGCCAGATAGGTGTAGTATGTGAATATGGGGTTTCCTGCATCTGCATCTGCAAACGCAGACGACTCTGAGCACCATCAAAAGCCTCTAGCTTTTCTCTCTATCCCCTAATCCCTTCACCTTCACTCCATCACGCAGGCTTTGCTGTCGTGAATTGGGGGGAGTCTGTAAGCCATCGTTTAGCGTTTCAGTCATTTCATAGGGAAGTTTTTATTGCAATGTTGAAAGGCGGAAGGTGTACTGTGGTGGTCTGCACTTAAACCCGGCATCAATTTTGGACTCCGTCTAAATAAACTTTTGAATATTGCAATGCTGGGTGTAAAGGAAAAAAAGGAGAAAGAGTCATAATATTTATTTATCTCGACCGGAGAAGAATACTCATACCGTCAAATTCCGATTAGAAGACGGGTATTCTAATCGGGATTTTAAGGTATATGTACACCGACGTGTCTTCTATTTAAATCGGGCGCCCGAGACCCGCCTTATTTTGTTGGCGTATGAAACATTTCACGGAAGAGACTTCACTGTTAAGTATCGGTTTGCCTCATGTTTCTTTGTCTATTTTTAAACTCCGTTTCCATAAAATAGTTAGTCATTCCAGAGTGTACTGCATATTTGATGATCCTGACTCGAGAAGACTCCACACATGTTTTTGGGGCATTAAATGAATCAAGGACGACACTTGGCTTCCACGTATGGCTTCATGTTTCTCGGTCCGGCTTTAGAATTCCATGTCAGTAAAATATTCTACTTTCTAGAATGTTCTGCATACTTGATTAACCCGACTTGAGAAGAGTTCCCGTATGCTTTTGCCGCATTAAATTATTCACGGAGGTGACTGGGCTTTTCTGTGTTGGCTCGCTTCATGTTTCTCCATTTTGAACGTAATGTCACAAATGCAGTACATTCTCATCCTTTTCAAACATAAATTATTCAAACCTTTTTCATCGATTGAGATCGTATTGATTTCATATCTCGTACTATTTGGATAGTTGCTCTTCAGTCATTTTCAAACACGGCTCCAGCACGGCAGAGTTCTTAATTATGGACATCAGGAATTTTTTAGTCGTGTGGGCATTCGTTGTCTCAAATCTCTGTGTTTCAATAAGTGGTATAAATAAAATCGAGGAGTATCGGATTCGGAATTTGAATTCTTTTCTGGCAGAGTTTCAATCTTGTCACATCCGCATCAATATATCCGCCACCCCTGGATTCCATTTTGAATTGGATCCTCCCAGTTTCACGACAACAATAAGTTCTAATCGACCCGACCAATATAACAGTACTGGGAATTATTCAACTGAACTATCAGGCAGAAGGAGATCTGGGTTCTGCCGTCTCTTTTTATTCGTTGCGATATCAGTTCAAGAACTCCCACCATTTGGAGGGAAATATTTCGCATCACACAAATTGTGTGGGGAAACGAGTTCCTGGCCTTGCATCGAACTCCCGTCCTTTGTGATCCTTGTTTCATTTGGCCCACAAGTCTATCATTTTTCTCGCGTCTCGGGCTGAATCCCCTTTTTTTATGAATATCGACTGCGCACTGAGCGTGGCAGAATTTTAAGAACATACATTGCTTGGCATGTCACAGAAATAACAAACGATGGACAACAATGGGCTAAAACTTTTGAGATCCATAGTAGTCAAGTGGCATGGAACTGCATGAAGGAAAACATCCCTCGTGTTGACAACAAAGCGTTTACAATGGAAGGACTGACTCTGGCAATGAAAATCATTCACAAAAGATCGAAGGGTGGAAAAGTGATTAACCATCGCATCCTTTGGGACGGAAGTAATGGGGAAAATATTTCGCCGTTTCTTTTGAGTAAAACCATAAATCCGTTTAAAAAAATAGCATTATATCATAAAGACCCAATTCAAGTTATGACGAGAAATCTGATTTACGCTGACACTGAACTCTATAGGAATCCGTCCGAATTTGATGAAAATAAGCTATATGATGGCAAAATCGGGTTCCACGAATCAACGATCACTGCATCCGAATTTCCGCTACTCAAAGCCGATATAGCGAGGATACGGAGCGATCACAAAGTTATAATCCTTGGGGAGAGTGACAGTTATAATTTTGTCACATGTGAAAAGACCCGAGACAGACACTCATTTCGCTCTTACTTGGCCTTTGACCTCACTTTCTGGTGCATTCTCTCGACGGTCACTGTTCTTCTCCCCTTTGTCATGTTCATTCTCTACTACTTTAAAGTTTCACAAATAGTGCGGAAGGATCACCACTTGGATTTCGTCTACAATATGACGGCCATGACAGTTGGATCTATCATTGGTTCGTCCCCAGACCCATCTCCACAACTACGGAAAAATTCGAGTTTACTTAAAATATTCCTCATATTATTCTCAGTGTGGAACTTGGCTGCCGTTTTTGTCACAATTTGTTATGGCAATTGGTTTTCAGTGGATTTAATCGTCCCCTTGTACCCGGTCAAAGGAGAAATTTCCAGATTCAAAGATGCAAAATATTTTCGGTTTTTCTCAAGCGAATCATTTACACTCGCCTTCTCTTGGGATCTTGATGCCATGAACGAATTGAATATCGTCCACCTTGCGCGGAATAAGATCGGAAAATGTGATTCTGAGGACCAGTGTCTGAGTTATGCAGAACTCCACGAAGAATTTGGAATTAGCAAGGTACAACTGGGTCATCTAGATGGATGGAGTTTGATGATCAAGCGATGGAAGAATGAATCGTCTGTATTCAATAATTTCCTCATTCAATTACGCTTTAATGAAGAACTGCCTACCGATGTGTACAACGATATATCAGAAAAATTTTCCAATCATGGTCTCATTAACGAAAACAGGGATCTGGACACATTTGTGAAATATTCTCAACTAAAGAACAAGTACATCGTATTTACAAAAGGAAAGGAAGAACTGTTGAAGTCTCAAAAAATTTTCGTATTCAAAGGATGGAACATTGAATATTTGTACTCGAGAATGCAGTTAATCGCGCAATCCGGAATCATCAACATTTGGCAAAAATATTGGACACATTTCAATCCCTCTCCATTGGACGTGGAATTAAGGAAGTTACAGAAGGAAAAACCAGATGAAGAAGACACACCGATTTCATTGACTTCTTCTATCCTCGCGATATTTTATATTTACTTGTGTGGTCTAGGACTAGCTGCATTGTCTTGCCTGGTTGAGACAAGGGCTCTCATGAAAGCAATGCTTACGTTATTTCTTAAAAAGATTCTCAGCATATGCATTTTCTTTTGAGCAGAACTCTGCAAGCTCATTTTAAGAATAAAGAAGAGTATTTGAAATAAGTGCAATGCCTATCAAGTTGACCTAGTAAATGGTATAGTAAGAATAGTAAATATTATAATTGAGTGGAAATGAAATATACATATTGTTATGCTGAGGAAAAATGAAAGGAACATAATATTAATTATTAATATCACATCATAATATGTCATTTGTTGAGATAATAAATTTACCCGCTTGATCACCTCGAGGAATCACTGCTTGTGACTAATTTATGATTTAAAATATATTAAATATATAATATTATTTATTAAATTAACTATTAACTAATAACTAACCAATACTACAAATAAACTTGTAAAATGCGTATTCCAGATTTCCAGATACAGCCAAATTTGAAGTGTATTTCAATATTAAACTATTAAAAAAACTGTTGTGTTCCTTGAAAAGCAGGACCTGGTGAACTGTTCCCAAGTTCTACACAGTTTACGCATTAGTAAAGCACTTGAACTTACAAGGGAAACTTTCTAAGTGTTTGTCGAATTTGGACCTGGGAATCTTTCTGAATGTTTATTCACTCATACTAACACAGTTTGTGAGATATCTCGTGCCACTTTTGCCTGAAAACGCTTTAAGTGACCTTCAGTGGTCAAGATGTAATGTACGTAGATGTGGATTCGAGAAACCAATTGCGTAAAAAGCCTCATTTGTGTGTGTCAAAAGTGAGGCCTTTGGCGGAAATGGTTTTTCAAATCCAAGCTTTTGCCAATCTCTACGGCGTTTATGTATCCGTTTTTGGACTCTGAACGTTCAGTTATTATTTTCTCGTATAAAATTTTTGTATTAAACGATAACAAGGCAGAGTGCACTATCATTGACTGGTTGTCACTATTAAAAAGTTTACAGCATATACGTGTTAGAATTTCAATGTGCAAATACAAAATATAGTTGTAAATGTGAATTATTGTAATATGCTTTAATGATAGAAAGAATACCACCGGAAGGGCACGGCAAAAGACCCCCTGTCAGAATTGGCTCATCTTTGGATATGTTGTAGCTCTTGACCTCATGAACAATGTTTGTACAGGTCCCAACACGAAAGGTCAACTCTGGTGACCTCCAGAGGTCATCAAAATTCGACCCTTGGTCTTCTCATTACCTAAAAAATGACCCCTACAAAAGTTGTCCCACTCATTGAGACAAGCAACTTTTTCGTCTACCGTTTTTCTCTGCGGTCAACCCCCAAGGTCACAGGTCAGTGTCGACATCACGGACACGATTCAACAGATTGACCTGTGACCTCGGGGGTTGACCGCAGAGAAAAATGGTAACGGAAAAAGTTGCTTGTCTTGATGAGTGGGACAACTATTGTGGGGGTCATTTTTTAGGTAATGAGGGGACCAAGGGTCGAACTTTGGTGACCTCTGGAGCTCACCAGAGTTGACTTTTCGTGTTGGGACCTGTACAAACATTATTCAGGAGGTCAAGGGCTACAACATATCCAAAGATGAGCCAAGTCTGACAGGGGGTCTTTTGCCATGCCCTTCCTGCGGTATTCTTTGCTTCGAGGATACGTCTTCCCCTATTCTTTTTTTTTGACCTTTCAGAAAGTTTTCTACCGGCACTGTCAAATTCTATTTTTACTGGTCATACGTGCGGTTCTGTGTTACGGATAAAATCGAAAATCCGTTAAAACTAGTTCTAATTACTAAATCCGTGTGTAAAAATTATAGCGGTAGATTCAAACAGAACACAGAAATTAACCGAACCTGAATTGTCATGAACCCCGTCAGGGGTAAAAGTAAACCTCCGTGGACTACGTGGACTTTTTGAAAATATAATAAAAAATAATTGGTGAAAAGAGGGTATCTTCCCAATTTTAAAAATTGGTTAGCAAAATCAATACAAATAAACATTAACATGTGTATTTTAGATATTCAGGTTACTGCATTTTAATTTATAACGATTTTTAAACTGGTTGTTTCTGGTTCCTTCACAACCAATACTTTTAAAAACTTTCTTTCACATTCTTGTGACATTTTTGTTTTAAATTTGATCAAATAAAAATTAGGTAAGTGGGTTTCTTCATATTATCCAGTGGTTAACAAATTCGGGATCGGTGAACAAGATTGGACGAAGACAAGCGACTGCTACAAAGTCAACAGATGAAAATGGAATTTTCCTTCGCGTAATTTATTAGAATAAAATTGATTTTTTAAATTTATTGTGCCCGGTTAAAATTATCTTGGCATATTATACGTTCCTACGTCAGTTCATTGATTGTCTGATGATGTAGACTTTGTAAGTGCTTGACAGGATCTTATTGAAATAAACCTTATTCTATTCTATTCTATTCTATTGACACAGAAAAATCAATTAGCTTGCGTCATGGACTTTTACGTATATTTCGTAATTACACCGCCGTGAATTGAAATTAACTGTTACCTAATTCTGGAGTTATGTAGTAATTTTTCGAAATACAAATTGTATTTTAAAAACGGATATATTTCACAAATTCAAAAATGGATTTTTTTACGAATAATCAAACCTTGATTATTTGAACTCTAACAATACAGAATCAGACATAGACTTGGGTCAATTACTTTCGTAACTTGTAACTAATTACGTATTTTTCAGTCTAACTAAATACTTTCAGAAATGCGGGCTACACGTCGTAATGAAAGTCCAGGATTTTGCTCCAGCCTCATACTTAATAAAAATGTATGGATTTTTGACGTCACGGCCTCCCGGGTCAGCCACAAGGAATCTACGTCTGGAAAAGATGAGGAAACTAGCTCAAACTTTTTTTCTGTCGCCTCGTCCTGAGCGATACAGTACCCGTAATAACACTTCAGTTGAGCGAAGGACGATAAGTGACTAGTGGATGGATGAGCACTGTATTTCATATCGGTTAGACCATATACCATACACTCCATGCATTTGAGTACGACTTGGCGAACCGTGTATCGGCTCGGTGCGGATAGAGGACCATTGGCTTGTCGTCTCTATCAGTACGGATATGCGTCCACTGGAAGTTGCCTTAACAGTCGGAGGGTCTGTTGTAATAGCAGTGGTCCTCTTAGAGTCCTCATCTCTAAGAGAAGGGTGCACGACATAATGTCCTTACGAGGGCGTCGAAAGTTTCATAAAAATGAAAAAAAGAACCTTTGCCCTAAACCCTCAAAGATGTCAATAGCTCACGCAACACTCTAAACACCATTTTAAAAATGTTTGAAATTTCATGTAAAAAGTGCAGAAACTCTTTGTTCTCAAATTTCTAGCATGGGATATCCCATGAAACTTTTTTCAAAAACTGATCTCAAGACCCAAATTTTTCCAAGAACTGAAAAACTTATTTTTTCTTAGAAAATTGTCAAAATACTTAGAATAATAACAAACCTCATAAATTTTCAGATTTGAATGTACTTTCGTTCGGTAATCAATATTTAATTGAAGTTATTATCTCAGCCAAAATGCATTCAAATGAAATATGTAAAGTTATGACGTTTTTCATCTTCTTCTACGGGGTTGCACGTAACCTTCCCCCCCCCCTTTACAGCCCAATCTGGGGAGTCTGAGTTATGCAATTTGTAGAGCATCTTATTGCGGATATAAAGATCTATTCCTTATATGTTTGGCTGCCGTATTATGGAATAATTGCTCTATGCTCTAATCCAATAACCATACAGTTGAGTTTTTCCATGTAGCCCCTACAGTATTGCTCGAAAGTTAATGTACCGCTGTATCACTGGAGCTGATTCTGTAATACCTTTGTCAATTCGGATTAACTGGTTAAAGTAATGCATGGTTGAACTGCTAATTTCAAGCTGTTTAAAGGATTGCGCTTGTACCGAAAATGTAGGATAAGGCACTACGTCTAATTTTGTGCGGACTGGTTTCAGTATCTAAATGGTAAACCCACGAGTTTTTTCACTGTGGATTCACAATTTCCAACTCTGTATTCTTGCTAGGTTAAAATCCCATCTCTGCATTGGATGGTCGCACTCTGATCTAGTAGGACAAACGTCAATCTGTTCAACATTAGGGGGTCATACGCTCATCTCTTTTGCATTAGGAAGTCATACTCCCCTCTCTGACCCTATCATCCGCTCTTCACACCCCTTTAGCCAGTCTCTACAACCTATCTACAACTCTCTACACCCACTCAGCCACTCCTGAAACCATTTCCACAATTTACACCTACTATAAGACTCAAAATTACCCCGTGTTTCATCCAGTTGTTACTGCTTATCCTAGAATGCCCCGCGTATTTATTTACTCCGACATGATAAGAGTGTACCTATGTTTTTGGCGCACTAAATTATTCACAGACGAGACCTTGGCCTTCACATACAGGCTTGACTCATGTTTCTTTGTCTATTTTAAATTTTCATTGCAATAAAATATTCAGACATTCTCGAATGTTCCGCATATTTGATTAACCGGACTTGACAATAGTTCCCATATGTTTTTGGCGTACTAAATTATTCACAGACGGGACCTGGCGTTCACATACCGGCTTGCCTCATGTTTCTTTATCTATTTTTAATTTCCATTTCAATAAAATATTCAGACTTTTTACAATGTTCAATATACTCGATCAACCCGACCTGAGAAGATTCCCAGCATATGTTTTTGGCTAACTAAATTATTCACGGAGGAGACCGGGCTTTCATGTGTTGGCTCGCTGCATGTTTTCCCATTTCGAACGTATTGTGACAAAGGTAGTACATTCTCAGCCATTTCAAATATTAATTATTCAAACCTTTTCCATCGATTGAGGTCGCATTGACTTCAGGCCTCCGGCACTCCGGCTATTTGGATAATTGCTCTTCAGTCATCTTCAAAATCTACTCTACAAGAGAGTCCAAAATCGTGGAAAGAAGGAATCTGTTCGTCATCTGGGCATTTCTTGTCACAAATCTCTGTGTTTCTGTAGGTGGAATATGGTATATTGAGGAGTATCGGATTCGAAATTTGAATCTCTTTCTCGCAAAGTTTCAACCTTGTCACATTCACATATACCACATCATAACAAGTTATCCTGCCCTTATATTCCATTTCGAATTGGATCCTCCCAGTTTCACAACAACTAGTTCAATTTGACACAATTTATATGAAGTAACTGGGAATTATTCAACGGAACTTTCTAGCAGAAGAAGATCAGGGTTCTGCCGACTATTTTTATTCGTTGCAATATCAGTGGAAGAACTCCCACCAATTGAAGGGAGGCAATTAGGATCCATCAAACTATGCGGGGAAACGAGTACTTGGCCTTGTATCGAACTTCCGTCCTTCGTGATCCTTGTGTCATTTGGCCCACAAGTGTATAACTTTGCGCGCGTCAGTTATAGTGTATGGAATAATGAATATCAATTGCGCAATGAACTGGTCAGAATGTTAAGGACATTCATTGCATGGCACGTGATAGAAATAAGGAACGATGGACAACAATGGGTGAGAACTGTTGAGATCTATAAAAGTCAAGTGGCATGGGACTCCTTCAAGGAAGAAATCCCTCGTGTGGACAACAAATCGTTTTCAATGGAAGGACTCACTCTGGCAATGAAGACCATTCACGAAAGATCGAAATGTGGGAAAGTTATTAATGATTGTGTCATGCCGGATGGAAGTAATGGGACAAATATTATGCCGTATCTGTTGGCTAATGTGTTAAACACATTTCAAAAATTAACATTATATACTTCAGATGCAATTGAACAGTTAGGATTACTTTTATGAGCATGGATTAATGTGGGCAAGTCATGGGATTTGGTGAGTCTGATCTGAAGGCAGATCAGGTCTGATTTATTTGATCAATCGGATCGGCTTTTATATAAAATGGATTACATACATAATATAAGTATCATATTACTGTTTACATAACAGACATTCTGCTTACTCTGTTAAATGTAAGGTTAAAGGAAATAGGCTGTTTATACATTACGTTACATTGACATATTGACATTGACTTACATTACACATATCTGACAGAACTTATGGGGAGAAATCTGATTTACGGTGACACTGAATTCTATACGAATATGACGGAATTTGATCAACTCCGGCAAAAGAGTAACATTCTCCCGATCCACATGTACTCGTTCAGTGAATCCCGATTTCCGTCTTTTATAGGCCAACAACACTACGTTCGCAGCGACCAAAGAGTTGTACTCCATTGGGAGAGTTACAGTGATAATTTTGTCAGCTGTGAGAAGACCAGAGATAGACTCTCATTTCGCTCTTACTTGGCCTTTGACCTAACTTTCTGGTACATTTTCTCGACGGTCAATGTTCTCCTCCCCTTGGCCATGTTCATTCTCTACTACTTTATGGTTCCACGAATTCTAAGGAAGGGTTACCATTGGGATTTCATCTACAATATCACGGCTATGACAGTTGGATCAATCCTTGGTTCGTCCCCACACCCTTCTCCACAACTACAGAAGAATCCGACTTTACTCAAAGTGTTCCTCATATTATTCTCAGTCTGGAACTTGGTTGCCGTTTTTTGTCACAATTTGTTATGGCAATTTGTTTTCAGTTGAATTGATCGTGCCCTTGTTCTCTGTCAAAGGTGATATTGTCAAATTCAAGAATGCAAAATCTTATTGGTTTTTCTCACGCCAATTTTCTCTCATTCACAATATCATACGTCATGGTATTGTGCTCTCGGACGAATTCAACGTCCTCTTCCATTACGAGAATGAGTGGGTGAGTGATGCGGAACTCCATGACGAACTTGGAATCAGCAAGGGAGAACTAGGTAGATGGAGATTGGTGACCAAATGGAATACGAATGAATCGTGTGTATTCAATAATTTCCTCGTCAGTTCTTTTGATGATCATGAACTGCATACCGTTGTGTACGACGAAATATCAGCAAGTTGTTGCAATTATGGTCTCACTGACGAAAACCGGGTTCTGGACGCATTTGTGAAATATTCTCAATTAAAGAACAAGTACATTTTGACGTGTGTAGAACCCACCATAGCCACCCGTGCAGAAAAATAAAATAAAAAACCCTCCCAAAAAAAACGTCAT
>JAQGCA010002526.1:0-13674 GCA_034698945.1 Protaphorura quadriocellata | reverse complement strand
TGTACTTCACATCCTTGGTTGTCTTCGGAGCATTCTTTGTGATGAACCTCATTCTCGGTGTGTTATCCGGGTAAGCCTTACTTTTAGTATGCGAATGTTTTAAATATGTTTAATTATCCCTCCCGTTTTCTCCAGAGAATTTTCAAAACAAAAAGGGAAGGCGGAGTCCAGAGGAGATTTCCGAGCTGTTCGAGAACAGAGACAAATTGAAGAGGACCTTAAAGGCTACCTTGATTGGATCACAAAAGCAGATGACCTTGAACCTCAAGGTAAACCAGTGTGTTCAGAATATTTAAGTGAAAGTTGAATAAATTTTGTAACAAAATCATAACCTCAATTTTAAATTTTTAGCACAAGAAACTGAGACTGATAATGGAGACGAGGAGAATCGAGAGCCATCTTGTTTTCAAGTGACCAAAGGAACTTGTGGAAGGTAATCCGTAATCAATTAATTAATGCTGAACCATTTTATGCTTTAGTTAAAATAATTATTATATTTTGGCTCGATTCGTAGGTGGAATAGAAAAGTTCGTAGATTTTGCAGAACAGTAGCCAAATCGCAAGCATTTTATTGGTTAATCATCATCCTTGTCTTTCTAAACACAATGGTTCTGGCTACCGAACATTACCGACAACCACTTTGGTTAGATGACTTCCAAGGTCAGTTAAATAATTTGAGTCAAAATATTTTCATCAAAGAATTTTGTCATTAGAAAACTAAATCGACTTTTTTTCACAGAAAAGACAAACATATTTTTCATCATTTTGTTCACCGTTGAGATGTTCTTGAAGATGTACGCTCTGGGTTTCTCGGTAAGTCAAATGACGTATCGGTCCAGTGTGCTTATAACCGACTTCGAAACTGTCCAAGATTATGAAAAATGACTGAAACGACTGTTTTTACTTTTCAGCGTTACTTCGTGTCACTGTTCAACCGTTTCGACTGCTTCGCCACGATCAGCAGTATCGTTGAGATAATTCTTGTAAAGTCTGATATAATCCCACAGATCGGAGTCTCTGTCTTGCGTTGCGTCCGTCTCCTCCGCGTTTTCAAAGTGACAAAGTACACAGGAAGTACAGTGACAACTTTCCGACATGGACAAGTTACCGAGAATTTGAGAACTTGATTTAAACTAAATATGGATTTCTTTGTTTGATTTCCAATTAGGTATTGGAAGGCGTTGTCCAATCTCGTCGCATCTTTGCTCAATTCCATCCAATCCATTGCGTCTCTTTTGTTCTTGCTCTTCCTCTTCATCCTCATTTTTGCACTCCTTGGAATGCAAGTCTTTGGTGGAAAATTCAATTATGATCCTCATCGAGAAAAAGAAAGGACAAATTTTGACAGCTTCTCACAAGCTTTGCTCACTGTATTTCAGGTATTACCAAACATAATCAGAAAACTTCCCTGCTAGGTAAGCTCATGCTGTCCAAACTATAAAGTAAAGGAGAATTTTGCACAACCCGCTAACATGGCGAGCTTACCCTTAACGTTGTTAGGCTGTTTGACGAAGACATTTCTGAAGTTATAGTTTATGTTTATTTTTATACAAGTGACTATGATGAGATTACCGAACCGGTTGTAACAAATATGCTGGTTCCTTTCTCAATTGAGATTTTTCCTACTAGGGGGAGGGGGAGGGGGTACCTACCCTAGGCGAGTTCGAAATATGTGCAATATTTGACACTGCCTCACAGTCAATTCTATCTAATGTGTATGAATTAGAACAAATGAGTCAAAATTACCTTACTATCTAATGTGTATGCTTTTGAATAAATCTTCAATAAAAAATGTATTTAGTTGACGTTCACGGTGAACAAGGGCTAGTTATCGCCGAGTATTTTGTAGAGATTGGGTTATATTTCCAATTGGCGTAAGGAATGTGCCCCTAATTGTCGGATAGACGATAGAACCACCACACTACGTTACTTGGGAGATAATATCAGGATTATATGGCTACTTATAATTGTCCTAATAATTTTGACAGATCTTGACGGGTGAGGACTGGAATGAGGTGATGTACTTGGGAATCGAAGCATACGGCGGTGTCGCCTCCATTGGAATCGTTGCCTCCCTTTACTTCATCATCCTTTTCATTTTCGGAAATTGTAAGCTAAAACTTTGGCAGAATTTAATTCGATTTTGTATTAAAATTGGGTCGGATACTTATGATTTTTCCTTTTATCACTCAATCTTCAGACATTTTACTGAACGTCTTCTTGGCCATCGCTGTCGATAATTTGGGTGACGCTGATGAGGTCGAGAAAGAGGAAGAAGATGCAGCAGCAGCTGAGGAGCAGGTTTGAGCACAAGCATGGAATTTTTATACTGTACACTGTGGATCATAACTGATGGTTATTTGTATAAAGTGAGATGTACACGAAGATAATGTATTTAAGAGTTCAATAGTTGTGAGCCACCCTGTATTTTGTAATTCGGTATAAAGTGACGTGGCGTCCTCTATCTAATTTTGGTGTTTCATGTTGACATTTAGGCCGTTGAAGAAGCTCAACAAGAAAACCAAGAAAACCAAGAAGAAGGCGAAGAAGGTGAAGAAGAAAATAACGAAGAAGAAGAGGAAGAGAATGATGAGAATAGGTTGGAAGAGAGGTGGCAAATTATTTATGTTTAAGCAATTTTGATATATTTTAGATGATACTTAAAATTTTGATTTTCAACTTCGTAGTGGGAGTTCAGGAAACTACGAAGATTCTGTCTCCGGAGCCGATGCAACTGCCGGTTCGTACGACAATGGCAATGAATCAGAAGCAGAGACGGGTAAATAAAAATATCCAGTGAATAACTGTAACACTTTAGTATTTTCATTGGCACTAAAATTTTCAATTTTTACTTTTTTAAAGAAGAACCACCGAAAAAACATCACATACCTCCTGACGATCCGGACACTTCAAACGCCCCAGATCCAATCCCTGAGGCTTCGTCATTTTTCATCTTTTCCAAAGACAACCCGTAAGCAACAACCATACCATGACTTTTCTACACAAGGTGGTTCATAACCAATTGACCTCAATTTTTCTTAAACCCACGCAATTCTTTTTTCCTCACAGAATACGAGTGTGTTTCCAGAAGATAATTTCAAACAGCGTCTTTGGAAATGTGATTTTAGTCTGCATCCTGATATCATCTTCATTGTTAGGAGCTGAAGACCCCCTCTATGATGATTCGCCGAGGAATAAAGTACGGATATTTTTAAGAGAAAATAATTACTGTTAAATATTCTAGATTTCTTCAAATAATTATCCTTCAAAAAATTTTTTTTTCAGATTTTAGAAAAATTTGACTACTTCTTTACGGCCGTGTTTACAGTGGAATTGTCCCTAAAACTCACCGTTTATGGCTTTGTCCTTCACAAGGGAGCTTTCTGTAGGTCACCAGCGAATCTTCTAGATCTTTTAGTCGTCTGTGTCTCCCTCGTGTCATTCTTTTCTACGTGAGTATTTTACGAATTTAGAATGACCTATATGACATGCAAAAAATCGAATTCATGATTTTTTATTCTGTAGGTCCGGGGCGGTTTCGACCATCAAAATCCTTCGTGTTTGCAGAGTGCTCAGACCACTGAGAGCCATTAACCGTGCGAAGGGTCTTAAAGTAAGTTACAATAGTAATTATGAAAAATGATGAAATTTTGAAAACTTAATATGGCAGTTAATTTTTTGTACTTCATTAAATGTCTATCACAGCGAGTTATTCAGTGTATGATTGTTGCCATCAAAACTATTGGGAATATCGTGATCGTTATCAATCTCCTGCAATTTATGTATGCTGTCATTGGTGTTCAATTGTTCAAGGTAACAGTGGATTAATTGATTATATTATTTAATTGTATTTTTGAAACATTATATGGATTTTGCAGGGCGGATTATGGACATGTTCAGATCCGTCCAAACATTCAAAGTCGACATGCAAGTAAGTGCTGAATTTTCAATACATCCATCCTGCATTACATTCACATCTAAATCATTATTTTTTTTTATAAAGGGGTCAATTCATCGAATTTGAGGATGGAGACTTGACGAGACCAAATGTGAAAAAGAGAGATTGGATAAATAGTCCATTCAATTTTGATTCTGTCCCGAAAGCTATGTTAACACTATTTGCGGTCTCAACATTTGAAGGCTGGCCTCAGTAAGTCCATTAATCATTCTTCAATTCAGTACTTAAATATTTTCATTTTGAAAATTTGCTGTACAAAACAAAATAATTTTTGGGTACCTCTCGTTGGTTTATTGAGCCGATATAGTACACATATGAGACGAAGTTTTCAATCCTGAAACTAATCAATACGACCTTTGACACAGAATGTTGTACAAGTCCATTGATTCGAGTGCTGAGGACCAAGGACCTGTCCATGACCTTAACAAGATAGTCGCAGCATACTACATTTCATACCTCATCATCATTTCCTTCTTCATGATCAACATTTTCGTCGGTTTCGTCATTCTCACATTTCAGAATGAAGGCGAGAACGAGTACAGGCATTGTGAGCTCGAGAAGAACCAGGTAGGACAACATATTCTTCTAACTACCGAGTTTAATCAGCTAGATTTCCGCATTTCTATTCATTCCTGGAGATTCAGAGCTCAAGACTTTCACCACTTTCTCCACTGCGGAGAAAGCTGGAGAAAGACCCTTACGCCCGTACTTTCGCATGCAAGATTTGTAACCGAAGTTTCTCCTTTTTCTTTAGCGTAATTGCCTGGAATTTGCAATGAAGGCAAAACCGTTCAAGAAGTACATTCCACAAAACCGGTTCCAGTACAAAGTGTGGTCAGTGGTGACCTCTCAGGCTTTTGAGTATGTCAATTTTACCCTCATTATGATCAATACGATTTCCTTGGGGATGAAGTTTCAAGACCAGCCCGGCTGGTACACAGACATCTTGGATGTTGGAAACATTTTCTTTACAGCTGTTTTCACAATTGAGCTCTTCCTCAAGCTCTTGGCTTACGGGGTCAAGGTAATGACTGACTTCTTTATAAATTCAAATATTTGTTCTTGGACAAGCATTTAAATAATTTATTCCATTCTTAGACATACTTTACGGACTCTTGGAACGTGTTTGACTTCCTCATCGTTGTCGGGAGTTTCGTCGACATTATTTTTGATGACTTAAATGTAAGTCTTCCTATTTGTGGGCACATTTCAACGAAACCATCATGTTCGACACGCCAAATGCAACTGCCAAGGTGTTATAATTTTTCTTAATAAATTTTGGTTTTTTAGATAAGTTTCTTTCGACTATTTCGTGTGGGTCGATTGGTCAAACTGCTCAACAAGAGTGAGGGTATTCGGACGATTCTGTACACGTTCGGAAAGTCTTTACTGGCCCTACCGTACGTCGTCCTCCTCATCGTCCTATTGTTCTTCATTTATGCCATTGTTGGAATGCAGGTATTCAGAAAAACACAAATCTTTTTGACTAGAGTACATTTTGAACTGTTCGAATCTTTTTGCTCCCTTAGTTCTTCGGAAAGATCGCCCTAGATCCAGAAACAGAGATTCATAGGAACAATAACTTTCAGAATTTTGGAAACACCCTTATGCTTTTGTTTAGGTGTGCCACAGGTACGTACATGCCAGCTGTAGAGTAATTTTTTGCCCTAGAAACCAATAAATTGATAATTTATTCTGGTACTAGGTGAAGCATGGCAAGATATCATGATGGCTTGTATTCATCACGACGACGTCAAATGTTTTCATAAAAATGAATCAGCAGAGGAAATTGTAGAGGTTGAAGAGAGTGAGGAGAATGGGGATCAATTATCAGAGGAAATAATTGAATCTTGTGGTTCCGTCGTCGCTTACCCATACTTTGTCTCATTTTATGTTCTTTGCTCATTTTTGGTACATTTTTCTGACTTCAATCCAAACTTTGGATTTATTTGAAATTTATGTAATTTTTTAATTGATACGAATATAGATCCTGAACTTGTTTGTTGCTGTCATCATGGACAATTTTGATTACCTGACTCGAGATTGGTCCATCCTGGGAGCTCATCACTTAGGAGAGTTCATTAACCTTTGGAGCGAGTATGATCCAGATGCCAGAGGGTGTATCAAACATGTGGACGTTCTCAATCTTCTTCGCAAAATAAATCCACCGTTAGGTTTTGGTCGACTTTGTCCTCGGAGGATGGCGTGCAAAGTTAGTAATTAGTGTTTCCTCATTAATGTTGCTCACACTTATACCTTTCCACTTTCAAGATCAAAGTAAAATCCCCCACCTCACCAGGTTTGAACACAGGAGCTTTATTATGATCATAAAAAGCCTGTCCCCACGGACATGTTACAGCGATTAAATCTGGCGAGTTTTAAATTTGTCGGCGGAAAGGTTTAGGTGGGAGCGACATTGCGTGAAATATTAAAAATTAATTTGTTTATTAATTTCTAAATTTTCAGAGACTGGTCGGAATGAATATGCCGATGAATAGTGACGGGACGGTTCAGTTCAATGCCACGATTTTTGCCTTAGTCCGAACCGGCTTACAAATCAAAACAGAGGGAAATATTATGGAAGCTGATGCTCAACTTCGGAAAGTCATTAAAATGATTTGGAAGGAGACTGAACCAGAATTACTCGATCAAGTCGTTCCACCACCGGAGAGTAATTAAAAGAATACCATTACCACCATATTTCCGTGTTTAGTTCTCTTAATAAACTCATTATTCGAATCCTTTAGCCCTAGATGAAATTACGGTTGGAAAGTTTTACGCAAGTGTATTAATCCAAGAAAAGTATCGACGATATCATCGGCGGAAAAAGAAGATTCTGGAAGATAAAAACAATGCAGATCAAGAGAAAGTGAATGAGTTCAAATTACAGGTGAGAAATATTATCTTAAGCACCAACAAAATTGAGTTACGTAATTTACATGCTATTGACATAGGCTGGGTTGCGAGAACTACAAACTGTAGGGCCCAGGCTAAAACGGACAATCTCCGGAGATTTAGAACAAAGAAGAGGCACTGACATTACACCTCTTCACAGGGTGAGTTGAAAAATTAAATTGGATTAGAATCAAAATTTATTTATATTGTATATATTTTTTCCAATGACAGCGAAACCACACGTTGTTCGGTAAAAGAAGTCGCTCAAACGTTATGAAATCTAAACACCATCATCACCATCACTCTCAAATGTCCCAGCCTAGCACTCCTCAAATAATTCCAAGTTCTTCGTCATATTATGGTGGAGACATGTCCACGCCATCGACTCCAATGACGCCCAGGATCCCTTGGACGCCGACGACGTCGCCAATGCCGCCAATGACCCTAATGATGCCGATGCCGATGACCCCCAATGGTGGTTTGAGGTAATTTAAACGAAAATGCTCGTAAGATGGACTCTCTGTCTTACCATTATGTTAAGTGGTTTGCGGACATAAATAAGGCGACATCTTTTGTGCAGGAAGGTCAAAGTTTAAGCGCTGAAACCAAAATCATTTTCGCAAGAGATACAAAAATGTGGTGTATTTGAAATCATTAATATTTTAAACGTGGATATATTTTTAACACAGGATCCACCGAATTGACGACTCTGAGAATTTGGAATCTCCGCCCGTTCCAAGAAGGTCCAGGAACGTTAAAGGATCTGCCCAATGTCTGGTGGAAATTGTAATTAATTTTATTATTTCAAAATTTATCAACAATTGCGTCAGCATTTTTACTACCGGGCGCTGGTCATATCAGATATATTCGTCCGCCAACTTTGAATGTTACAATCAGATTATCGGATGTTCAGATTTTGGTGCAAACTATTCCAAGGATATATTGGAATATCAAAAAAATATTATGGGATTTGTGAGATATCAAAATATTTATCAAAATAAGTCAATATCCGATATCCGATTTAAAAAATCTTTTTCGACTAAATGCTAATTCTAAGGTTAACTTCACTAGGTGATGGGAGGCGCGCCTGGCCTGAGGAGGTACAGTAAAGATCCCACATTTGTTTCATCCACATCAGAAGAAATGCGCGAGGCGCTTGGAATGACACCAAGAGAAATGGACCGCGCAGCCCATCGTCTCCTCCACCAAAATTATCCGGTCCATTTTGAGGCGATGGAAGACATTGCAAGTGAAAATGAAGACGAGCAAGAACAAGACATGGGTCAGGAAGAACAAGATGAAGGTCAAGAAGGTCAGTACGAAGAAGAGAGCCAAGAAGAAGATGATCAATACGAATACGAAGGTCAAGATGAAGAAACAGGATTTTAGTAAACAAACTGTGTTTGGAATGTAAGACATCCAAGATGATATTCGTGAATGCATTTCCAAACAGAGACAAAAATTTAAAAATAAAATTATACTACGATATAACGTTACCGCTCCATGCACGCGCACAAGGAAATTTGTATAGCGGTAACTTAATACAATTGAACTTGCACTTTTTCTAATTTTAAGCGCACGAGTTCTTTGATTTTACAATGAAATTTTGATAGAAACCTTAAGAAATTTTGTAAGAAGAGATTTCAGAGAAGTCGGTACATGTCCGATTTAATATAAAAATATCTTGGGAGATTAATTTGTACCACCTTGGAGCGGTTAATTATAATCCGGTCAAGGTTGATGATTCTCGAGGCGGGGGATTTTCTAAGCAACATGATGTGCCAAAATTTGTTTGGTACAAGTAAATTCTGATAACGCCTGTGAACGCGGATCCAAAACATGGGTGTCCACGATATTCACGGAAAAATAAATGTTGCGAAGTTGGTATAATTTTACGGAAGGAAAAGAAGGACTAGTTAATGTAATAAATATGTAAGATTTGTGATGCCCCAAAAACTAAAGACAAATTATTGTGTAACGTTTGTTCAGATTTGTGGTACTTTATGTGAGTATTGTTCAGAAAAATAAACCCATCATATCTTTTTCTATAAAAATGTGCGAATGGTGTTTTTTTTTAAATGAACTGCATAATTCGGATTTGAGTTATATTCACGATATTTCTACAAACAGGTGAAGAATTAGTGGAAGCTCTTTCGTCCATTAGCTGATACGGTTTGGTCTGATATAATGGCAATATCGCTATGATGCTAAGAAAGTAATGCGAATTCGAGGAGAAAGTGAAGGTAATGCTCACGTGATGCAGAAAAGTACAAATCCGGCTTCTGAAATTTTAGATTCCTTTGTTTTTTTTCATCTAGAGCGGTCCTACTGTCCTACTCATGTACATAACTCCAGGGAACACGATTTTGCAAAATGGGAAGTAAAAGCGCGAGAAAATTAAAATATTTGTCGAAAGTTTCTGCGACCCCAACTCGTATTTATTTTGTCCAGTAACCAAGTTGCCATTTTGGACATCCACGTAAGTACAAAATTTGTTTCCGTCATGGGTCAACAAAACTCAAACCCACTTCGGTTGTTGATGGGTCAACCCCATCAGATGTTCAAATGTTTACAAATACTCCAACTTCCAAAATAACAAATAAAGTCGACAGTTCATCGCTAGAAGAGCAAGAAAACTTGATAAAATTCTTAACTCTATACTATTTAGGAATAAATTCAGTAATTCACGTGCACATTACTCGACTCCATTCTCATTCGACAATGAGTTTATATAAAAGAGTGCTGCTGATGGGAGGAGTAATTTTGATAATCTCGTTTCACCTCCTGCAACGAAGTTTCCACATTCCGGCACTACTTTCCATAAATATCGATGGTGTGACGATATACAACGTGTTTCGACTCACAATCTAAAGTACTTAAATAATAAAACTCGATATGCAGAGGAATGAACTTCATTAAAATAATTTACACTATTTCAGGTTTCGCAACAAAATGTGAAAACCACAGAGCCACCTGGATATTTCCTTGCAAAATGTAACTGCACGAAGCATCAAAATATTACAAGGACGATGTCGAATTAGTGAGTACCGAAGCCGCAGTCTCAAGTGGCCGTCCGAAAACAATAGTTGTTGATAATGACACTTCGGTTCATTCATCGCCGGGTGTTGCAAATTTATGACAGAATTATAATATATAATACAAATAAACTTGAGTCAAAACAATTTAGGAAACACCCTATCGCTATTTTTTCGGAACTTAACATGACATTTTTATGAGTGTCGATTTTGACGTCAGAAGGATCTATTGTTTTTGGACATACACTAACTATTTTAGTCGATTTCCCTAATACAGCGATTCTAGTGAAGTAGTTGTAAGAAATGAATAACAATTACATCCACGGTCGATGGGACCCTTTGTTGGTAAGTCAGTTATTGAGTTATCATCGAGTAAATAGATGCTGCAGTCTATGTATTTGTGACTAACGACGTTTGGAATGGCGGAAATTGGGATATCGTGGTTGTATTGTCAACTCCTCACCGTAGATACCGAATATGGAAAAGTGGAACTGCGTAGCGATGTTTGACCATGCTTTCAGGGGACAACTGTCTGTAATATTGCATTTTTCACAATTTGGCATTTAGTTCCTACCTCACGTCCACTTGCAGCGAAGAGGCTAACTGGCTCGGGAAAGGTCAACGCATCGTGTCCTATTCTTTGTATAACAACCCAAATGGAACTGGCATTGAAGATTTCCAGGTTTTTGTCAATGGAATCGTTCAAAATGTTCGCCAACTGAAATTGTTCTACCCAGGGTGGATCATTCGTCTGTACTCAAATTATGAAGTACTTTGTCAATATGCTTGCATTGAAGAAATCACTTGGTGTGATACGATAAGAGAGTATCCATTCGGAGACATAAGTACATATCACATATCAGATATCTTTTCACTCTTTATAGTTCATAAGAGTTTCGTTAAAATACACATGTACGAGTGACATGACATTTTGTCCAGCGATCACAAGGAAAGAGTGACCTGGTGTTATCGGTGTATGAATGTAACAACGCTTTAAACAAGGTCCTGGGTTCAATTCCTAGTAGATGACCATAATTCCTTGTAAGGCTGCACGTTTTCTTGTTACTCGGTACCCTGAGTTAAGGGTGAGTGCTGGGAATATTAAGTTCACTTCCGACCATGCAAACAAATATTTTCTTTCGAAATTCGAGTAATCATTTGTTTCGACGAAAGAGACGCGTCTGTATAATCTCGAGTTCCTTTCACGAAGCTTCCGTGAAATTTTGTAGGCCGCGCCTTTAACGAGGGAACTTTTATTAAAATATTCGACCAGGCCCCTTCATTTAACGTCAATGATGAACTCAACTCAAGGTTCTCATGCAGCGCCTAGTCTTAATTGTCTGGATCGATGTCTGTCTATGTAGAAAATTTGAATCCCCGTCTGTGGAGATTTTTTCCGCTCGGTGCGATACAACAGTTGACATTTTCGTGAGCAGAGACTTGGACAGTGTGATTACAGAGAGAGAACGAGAGGCCGTAGCTGAGTGGGAATTTTCCAATTTCACATTTCATTGTGCTCGAGACGTACATTTGGAATGGAACAGGGTACACAAGATTACAGAACTAAAACATCCTTAATTTTAGCTCACTTTAATTGTGATGACATTTGTACTCGAATCGAATTTTCAGAAAGTCATGCTTGCGAAAGTCTGGGGAGCTAAGAATACTGGTCTCGACCCTGACGAATCTGTGAAACTACGGGAGAAATTTATAATGGTAATTTTCAATTCTCACTTTGCGACCATTTCCGATGCAGAATTCGGTTTCGGCTCGGCGAACCGAGTCTGGCTCGGAGGGCCAGGTATTTCTGAGGTATTTATCTCGAAAATGTCTTTGCATAAAAATTCAATTTTGGGTTTGTCGACGGAATACTTATATTCGGCCGGCCGAATAAGTACTGTTCGGTCGACCAAATCTCCTATATTTATATAATTGTGCTACGATATCTGAAGTCAGGGCCAGATAATGAAATGCCTGATGAAAGTAACTTCTAATTAGATACTTATATCTGTTGAGTAGAGGGGAACCAATAATACTCGATTGGGACTGGATGAAGATCTTCTGGAAGAATTAATATTCAGCGAATACAACAAATCTATTCTGGCTCATGACAGCTATCATTGTATGATGCACAGTCATCTAGTACCATCTGTACCATTCCCGAAGCAACGAAAAATTGTGCACACTTGGGTTGCAATCTCGTATTTGCACTGGAATTATACAGATTCGACACCTACGGCAGAAGAGTGTCCTCTGGTATGCCGGCCATCTTATGGAAAACATTGGAAGTACTGCTGATTGAAATACTCTCTTCAACTATTATGAATATAGGACAATTTAACTTTAGTTTGAATTCGATAGGTGATAGGTTTTATTTATTCTTATAGTATAATGTTTTAATAAATGTGTATGTACTTCACATAACAACAACAAAATGCGCTATATATTGGCAGCTTACGATAAGTACAATATCGTCACTAAGTCAGAAAATCGCTCATGATTAAGAAATGACACTTCGATGTTCTGAAGGAAAGTACGAATTATAAAAGATATTAGACTTCCTGTGTTCTTTTTATAATTCGATGTTAGTATTTTCAGGTTTAAGACTTCATTTCCTAAACATTCTAAATGCCATAGGGGTGGAAGAAACCTGAGTTCAGAGCAGGGCACGGTGAATGTAGAAAAGGGTATAGCAACACAATGCAATGTGGTGCCACTGTGGCACGAAACCGTCACCCGATGACCCGTAAAAACTGCAGTATCTTCAAGGTTACACTCGAAAACAAAATAATTCCAGAAGTAATAGTGAAATAGGAAATTGAAGTACAATATATCACACAATAATCCACGTGCTAGTTGCTACAGCAGACGAAATGAAACTGAACTGCGTTTTGCAATAATCTATTATTTGAGTGTAATTTTCGTTTAAATAATTCAAATACTCGGATACACTCGTTCATAGAATACACGATTAATCCATACCAATCAAGACATTGACTGTTCAATTAATAATTATATCTGGGACCGCCACACACGTCTCATCCCCCAATGTGCTAAAGCATCCAATTGTAATTCGTATCGGGGCGGAGAGATTTCAATACTTTCTGGAAATATTTTTCTTTCGACTTTGCAAATACATAAATATTTGATACCACACAAGTACCACCGTCAGCAAGATACGAAAACCACAGAGCCAACCGGTTATTTCCTCGCAAGATGTAACTGTACGAAGCATCAAAATACAAGGATGTTGTCAAAACAGTGAGTAACTGATAATATGTAAAACCTCCGTGTCAAGGTTTCGTGACCTTAGAGGCCGCATTGGCAAGAGTGTGTTAAATAAAATAGTCGAAAACTAAAAGAAAGCCGTGCAGTTCTGGTTATGAGGAGTCGGTCGATTCCGTTAGAGCAATATTGGAAACATCTACATAGAACCGTTAAATATAACAATATTGGAAACATCTATCCAGAACGGATATACATAATCACAATCTTGCATACAGCTGTACAGAACCGTTTATCTATAATAGGAACCGTTATACATAATTCAGCTATATGGAGCAGTCATCTGTAACAACGATTGTCTGTTATCTAATTCCCGTCATTACTGTTATAACAGTCATCTTGACTTACAACGTTGGAAGCAGCTATACGGAATAGTTGTCTGTTATACGACTTGTGTAAACGTCTATATATAATAGTTATTCATACTAATGTTCATCCAAATTTAATAGAGCCTTCTGACGTCATCAAAATAACAGGTTGTTGGTAGTGACATTTCGGTTC
>JAQGCA010002525.1:0-13674 GCA_034698945.1 Protaphorura quadriocellata | reverse complement strand
TTCAATTACAATTACAAATTACAGTCTGATTTTAAAAGTATTTCAATTACAATTACAAATTACATGCAAAATTATTGTTGTAATTAATTACAATTACGTAATTGTAATTGGATTTTCAATTACAATTACAATTACCATTCAAATTACAATTTCAAATACATCTTTTCTTGTGTTTTTCAGCACTAACACGCAATATCTCTTTCACTATCCAAAACTTTATTCAATCTTTACTAGTCAGCAAATGGAATTGAGAAAAAAGTAATTTCAATTACAAATTACAATTACTATTAGAGACATCTTCCAAGCAATTAAATTACAATTACAAATTACGTGCAAAATTTGGTATGTAATTAATTACAATTACAGTTACGCAATTGTAATTGTATTTTGTAATTGAAATTACAATTAGCAATGTAATTGACCCAAGTCTGCTATTGTCAAATTATTGGGGTACCAAACGGTAAACCTTCAAAATGGTTACCTATACAATGACAAAACACTACTCGGTAATATACAGGGTGGGGCAAAAGTAACCGCAGATTCGAAATAAAACCTTTAATATTTTGAGTTTTCGATTATGCAAATTCTGAATTTTGATGTGTCGCTCTCATGTGTACGCGTGTACGTTGCTCGGTGCGCGCGCGCGCCAACAAAAAATATAAACAAAACTGGAGTTTTTTTTATAACATGCAAAACGAATTATTCAATGACAATTTGAGCAATGCAACCATTTTCTCAAACTTAACAAGATTATCCATAATACAATCTAAAAATTAGAAAAAAAAATTGAAAAAGAAAATGAAAATCAATTTCCTGAATGTTCAATTTTTTCAATTATCTGTTTTTTTTTTACTTTGTTTTTTTTCCCAATTTTTTTTTCAAAATTTTAAATCGAAACTCAGGGCTATTTTGACGCCGTGCCTTTTGTCGAATTTCTGAGGAGTTGAGAAATAAAAATTTCATCGGTGTCAACCTGAGATTCTGAATGTGGTGAGTGGAAAAGAGTCGACTCAAAAATTCCAATGTTCGACCTCTTTAGGTAAATTTCAAGTTGAGGAAAAACAGAAAAGAGAGAGAGAAAACATTATCCTGAGGCCGTTTTAGCTCTCTCGCTATGTTAAAGTGGTTGACACCAGGGCTGGTAATCGGAATCGGAATCGGAAAATAATCAAAATTTTTACGATAATCGGAATCGGAATTAGAATTGGAATCGAATTCCGAAAATAACCGGAATCGGAATCGAGAATCGGAATCGAAATTCTCAAATAATCGGAACCGGAATCGAAAATCGGAATCGTAATTCTCAAATAATCGGATTCGGAATCGAAATTCGTATTTATTTGTGCTTTTAGGATTCCGATTCCAATAGTAAAAATTTGCAGTGAAAGTCGTCCAATTGGGCAAAATGGTAAGGATATTTTGCTTTTGCGTTCACAATCAGTGCAAGTCAGACGGGTTTGGAGGCCAGGTATGGCAATCGGAATCGGAATTAAAATCGGAATCGAAAAATAATCGAAATTTTTCTGATAATCGGAATCCGAATTAGTATTGGAATCGAAATTCTGAAATAATCGGTATCAAAATCTGAATCGAAATTCTAAAATAATCGTAAAAATAATCGCAATGATTTTGTCTTATTTCCTTCTACAGATTCTGGATGAGAGAGATGGATGTGCCGTATTGAGAGCCATTGAGAGGGTCGGGAGGGAGTCAGGAATCCAGTCCTTGCAGTTTGGACACAACGCCGGAGTCTCCCTCATTCACCATCTACTGAGAATGAGTGAATTCCTCAAGTTGAAGAAACTTAGTATTGTCATTTCAGTGTTTGGCCTCGACGACGACGACGTGGACACATATCCAATAGAATTAGCTACCTGCTTCAAGGAAACCCTTCAGCATTTCAAATACCATACCTTTCATAGGAAAATTTCGATGGAATTCCCGATCATGCCAAATCTGAAGTCATTGGATCTCAACAGCGATAACAACCTGTGTCTCAATCCAGTCAATATGAAAGTTATCTTCCCAGTGCTAGAGACATTGAAGATTCCTCAAGGATACGGATTTGTCGGGGCACTTGCCCATTCTGACCCATGCGCAACCATTAGATCATTCACTTATCACGAACTTATCAACATCAGTGAATTCCACAACGTTCTCAGAGTCTTCCCCAAGTTGACCAAATTCGATATGTGTGTTGGCGAGGATGATGCGGATGAGATTTTTAGAGGCATGTGGACTCATATGACTGAACTAGAGTCATTAAATATTCAGTTTTGGTTAGTTAAGAACGTATTTGAGTTTGACTCCCTCTTCACTGGGATTCCGTCTCATGTCCTCAAAGACATTCGTCCTGTCGTCAATGGGTTGACCGATATGAGTCACCAGGAGAGAGAAGAAACGATTTTGATATTGAGGGCTCAACATTCCCATCTCCCTTCCATTTCCAACCTCAAAAGTAAGTTCAGCTCAAGAATCCTTCAAATGGACAGAATTCCAAATATTTTCCTGTTCTTAATTTCCATCCAAGGGCAAGGGCTCAGAAATCAAGTTTACATTTGACCGTCATGTTAAGTACAGTTTGGAAAAATCCATTTAACACAAGACAATTCATTCTAGGACTTTTGAGCAATCTTTTGGTCGATAGTTGGTTGCCCTGTACTGTGGCAGGAAACGAAACTTCTACCCTCGACTACATTCTTCACCGATTAGGGAAATCAATTCCGGTCACTTTTCCGGAAAATCCCGGGAAAATTATTTTTCAATCAAACTCGTTCACTACTCGAAATAAGAACACAAAATTGGGTTTGGAGTGAAAATAAAAATTTCCGGGAATTTTTCCGAAACAGGGAACAGAGACCGGAAAACAAAACCCTAATCCCAATGCATATGTAGGGAGTGTGGGGTGAGTAGGAGGTTCGTATAGGGATTAGGGAATTATTTTCCGGCCACTGTTCCGGAAATATTCCCGGAAATTTATATTTTCACTCCAAACCCAATTTTGTGTCCTTATTTCAAGTTGTGAACGAGTCTGAGTAAAAAATAATTTTCCCGGGATTTTCCCGAAAAGTGACCGGAATTGATTTCGTTAATCGGTAAAGAATGAAGTCAAGAGTAGAAGTTTCGTTTCCTGCCACAGTAAATTAATCCTCACATTTTGTTCTGTGGTTTCAGAATTGAGACAGCTGACTTTGGGTGTCAACGTTGCTTTCAGAGGATCACCAAATTCCAGGCCTTATTTATATTTGAGTGATCTCACCGGATATTTAGCCCTCTACTCCTTGAATCATCTCCGCTCTCTCCATGTAACATGTCCTTGTGAGGTGATCAAAAGTCATCCAAGTGAAAAGTTAACTCATTCAATATTTTTGCGCATCTCGAAAAATTCATTCCCTTTGATTTTTTTTTCAGTTCACTCCCGAATGTTGCGAATTGCTGAAGAAGAATGGACTCGACTCTTGGAAATTTCTAAATAGACGGTTTAAAGATATTATTCCACCATTTCCTCTTCATGAAGAATTAGAGGAGGAGGACAATTAATTACAATTCCACCGCCAATTATCTCTATTTGTGTAGATTTACATTGTATTTACACGGAATAGAGGACCCTGGATTCAGTTTGAGTGATAAGAGACCACTCATCAAGGATTACAAGAGTTTAATTTAGTTAGTCTTAAATAAAAAATAAATAAGAAATAAAACATAATAATGCAGAGATTAAAATTATGGAAAGAATAGATTTTTGTTTGAAATATAGGTTCTGTTCGAACTACTGGTTTGCTGTTTACATTTTGAATTCTACAAAAACGAATTTTCTCCCTTAAAATTGTAAAGAGCATTCGCACAAAATAATTCCACGTAATAACTATGATAATTGCGAAATTACGAATTACACCTTAATTTAAGTATTTATAATTACAATTTAATTCCTGAATCCAATCAATTGTCATTTCAATTACATAAGAATAAAATTGTCAAATGAAATAATCACAAAATAAAATTCCATGGATAAATATTGAGAAATAGTCAATTGCAAAACGTTGTTGCATTTCCTCTCCATTCTGAGGCAAGTTCCACGGTATGGCATACGCGATTTTTTACGAATTCAAATTTATCTCCAGATGTAACAATAATATCTTGAGAATTCTTTCAGATTTGGATTCCTCACAGAATTGTGCAGAATGCAGAATCACCCGGGGATAGGTAAAAATAAAACGAAATTTATTTCCGTATGTGTTCGCAAGTTGCAAAATTCCATTTCGTGGTTCCAACATAAACAAACAGACCTTTATGGTTTATAATAGTAATGATTGTGGAATTTAGACCGTCCTTTTTAGTCATGGTCCACTCTGACAATGTCCTGAAGTTAGTCATGATGACTTTGTCATCCACTTGATCTTCTTTTAGGAAGATGTTGTATTCGATTTCTTCAAGTAGTAAAATACTAATTATATCTGAAAATGTCGTTAACTGGTCTTTCGGTGCTGCAAATGGATCTCGTACGAATACTACGAATTTGGGTAAATACTTGAATATATTAACTTCACTTCCATTCTTGGGCGGATTAAACACTTTTCCTTCCCCCGTTACTCTCCACAACTCCTGCATTGCGCTTTCAACGGATTCCAGTGAGAACGTGCTCGAACATCCGCGGATTTCAGTGAAAAGCGTATTCCATCCTAAGTGGGCCTTGAAGATCGTAATACTGCTGTTATTTACTTCGCAGACATGGAATACAATATCTTTCCTCAAATTTCTGGCCTTCTCGTAGTAGTCTGGAATCTTAGGAAGTGAAATTGCTTCTGTCATTGATTTATAGAATGAAATCAGGAAAACAAATGACTGGAATTCGATGCACCGTCGGAGGCTGTACAAGTCACAATAATTTAACCTATTCTGGATATATGATTTCAAACTTATTATTCCATATCTGCGGTATCACTACCGTCTCAACTTCAAAACCTAGATTGCGTAATGTGTGGTGTGTTCTCGACTAACCCAGTTAGCGGAACTCCCTAAACAAATTGTTCGACCGAAACTAAGACTTGGCTGCACGCAATGTACACTGCGGACCCCAGTTTAACATTCGCTCGCCTTAATAAATAACACTAAATAGTGCCGAGTGGACTAACCTAGGTATACACACATATAATTATCAAGGCCCGCCCTAGCACATAGAGCCGAAATGAATTGAGTACGAAACACTCAAAGATATTCGGCAGAATGGAAACTCGACAAACCGCGTTATGAAGAAACGAATTTATATTTCTCTCTACAGAGTCGGTACTTGAAAACATAAATAACTAAACCTGTATCCTTTACCACTTGAGATAGGTCAACGAAGAGTTACTTGCGTATAGTTAACTGTTGGAGAGTACATCCACACGACCGGTAAAGTAAAATGCACACACAAGTTTATAATACGTGTCCTGAATTCAGTTAGCAGACAAGCTAAAGCTACGGCCATTCCCATCAAATTAATGTAATAACTCTAAAGAATTCGTCTTTCCCGGTCGTAGGCGTAGGACAACGAAAGACATCATGCTGGTCGTATGTGTGCATAAAACTTTTCACCTCGAGTCGCTACTCAAGCTAAAAAGCTTCTTAAAATAACTTAGTATTGGTGAATTACAGCAATTTTTTCAAATTTCAAGTTCAATAGTCCCTGCCGTTTTGTGCTAGTAAATTTTATACGCGCGACAGTTGTATGTTAGCTTTGTGATAATACCAAGCGACGATAATAACGCACCATTTCGCCAGCGCTTCGGGTTGTACATTAAAGGCCAATACTTTTGGTTAGACCGTCTCTGTTTGAAAATGAATTCTAATCAGAATAAAACGGGCTGACAAAAATATGGTACAAATGATATCGCAGATCATATTTATCATTGAGAGAAACTCTTGGAATACAAGACTACAACATTTATTTATTCGATTACGAGTTATACTTAAACCTCAACACATAAAATTACTTAATACATATGTACATTTTGTTTCTCTACAAGCTCATGCACTAAATTATATTTATTTCAACGCCACCAGTGATTTATTCGTGTAGACTACAATTTTTCCAATTGCTTGAAGAACGTGTCGTTTCTCAAAATGGCCCAACGAACCCATGTCAAATTGATTCAATCTGCAGGATCGCAAATATTTTGAAAATAACTTTCTGTCAGACTCGACTAGCCTATCATTTCTCTTCCAAGAGTTTACGAATTTTTTGGACACTTCGTGAACCTCACCTAATACCATGTACATGAATATGATGAACGTTGAAGTGAATTTAGTGAATACTAAGGCTGTAATAAAGTAAAAAGTTGGGACATCCGAGTGGTATCGGAATATGGTTAAATTTTTGAACATTGTAGCGAACATTGTTGTGCAAATATATCATCCAACGTTGAGCTACGTTGAGCTACGTTGAGCAAATATATCATCCAATCCCGAATGATTCCGTTCACGATTCTGGTGGAAACTTGCAGGCATCGGTACGCGTGAAGAACACTACCCAGTTTTCGAACTTCTGCTCCCGTTTTCTCACATTTTGTGCGCGAACTGAAAGATTCAGAAATTATTTTAAGAAATGTGTTACGATCTTACAAGCCGATAATTCTGACCACCGATTACAATAGAAAATGTTAAACAAGCACTTACGAAATTGCTTTTGTCAAATCGACAAAATCGCTCAAAAAGGTCAGCGAGAATGGAATGAGAAACAAGCTACATGCCAACGCAGTGATGATAATGATCATTCTCAGACCAAAGCAGACAACATACGTCAGCCACCAGTCGCCAACGATTTGAAAATATAATGTAGTATCAGGAATTGAGTAGCCCGGATTCTGAAGGTTCATTAGTAAAATACAAGGTGCTATGAGTAGGACGGAACTTACAAATCCTTTCATCAATTTGGTATAGACTGAGTCCGTTGGAGTATGGTTTCCACCAGAGTGGATGTCTGTAAGTTTCGAAACGAATTCTTGTTTAGTATTGTTATAAATTGTTGGACTCAATTTGTCCGATTTCTTACCTCCTATATTAATAAAATAGCTGTGGTATTCATTAATGAGTGCCAGAGTTTCCAAGCAGAGCTACTTGTAGTAAAATTGGTAGGATATATAAAAACAAAAAGCACATACGAAAAAGGTTTTCGAATATAGCGGTGTGGGAGAGTTGAATTTTTGAATTGATGATATGGATGAGTATATGAATTACAAAACAGATGTTTACTGTATACCAGTACAATTTTGAGGATGAATGTTTAAGACTTCCGGTACAATTGTCTCAATAATATGGAACAACTTTGAGAGTGCAAGCACATTTTAGTGTGAAGATTAAAACTTTACGTGTATCGGCACTCGACATTTCGATGAATAGCACTGGCTTTGGTAGTTTGACCTAACTCGGTGCAGTTTTAGTATACTTTCGGGCTTGACATTAAAGAAGAATGAGTAGTGTAAAATTTTGAATGTTGGCTAAAAGCAATAAACGATGACCATAGTGGTATTTCCGGGTTCGCAAATTGCTACCTACTTGATATCGCAATAAGGTGTCGCACTCGGCGATTTCCTTACATGATCTCAAATGTGTTTAATTAAAATCGTTCGTCAATCTAGTATTGTCGTACACAACACTTCTCTCAAGACTACTCTGAATACGAAAGCCATTCTGCTGAGTGTCCCTCAACAGGTTCGTAGCACGAATACCCTGCAATGTCGCCGCTCTCTCATTATCTGATTTTGCTGTAATATAATAATTTTAATTGTACGTCGTATCGAAGAAACCAGCTAAACAACAATCGTACATGCTGGAAATCCACCATATTTCCGGGTTTGTAAATTGTTTCCTGTTCTGACATAAATCACTGATAACATATTATATTTCGTTTGGAATATGAGGTCAAAAGTGTTAGAATTAAGTTTAGCAGTAAACCCAAAGACGAGTTTGACGTAATACATTTAAGTTGTTCAACGCCGTCCATGTCTTAAATTTACTTACTTTTTTCATATTTGGTGCAAAGCATTATCTTTTCGTTGGCTGGGTATGAGCTCGGATCTTTGTCGCTCCTTCTTAAATGTTATCTTGTGGTTTTCATTCAATCCTAATATTGTTTTTTGAGTAACCGGCTAAAAATATATTTGTAATGCAAAAATTTAAGACTTCAAAAGAAATTTAGTTATTTAGTTGAATAATTACTGCCTATTACTGGGAGTTGTGATGTCTGAAAATGCATCGTCGATATCTTCAAAAATGTTAATAAATAACGCATTGTACATGTAAATCCAGTTTTTCAAATAATTTCCAATCATATTTCACATCTCAAATCAGTCCAAGTATACATGGGCTAGCCTGAGTATACTCCGACCGGCTTGAGACCAAGATGTCACGTTCTAATATGTAGCTTCTTCACGTCTCAGCCCATATACACCAGCCGAAGTACACATGGGCTAGCCCGGCGTCACATGGGCTAGTTTTGGTGCACGCGGACCAGCCCATGTACACATGGACTGGATATCTATATGGGCTGCAACATATATAATGCCTAATTGTATATTTGGCCTACAACATATACATCCTTCCTTTGACAACGGAGCGAAAGCCCCCTCTCGCCCCACACGCCTGTGTTGCAATGTTACATCGATGATGATAAGAAAAAACACTGACTCAACGATTGTAACCCATATTATTACAGAAATGTATGGGACAATAATTGTATCGGTTTCTATTCAAACTTGAGAAGGTACTATACGTCGCACTACACACACGGGGATGTTTTTCGATAACCTGCATGTATTATTTCAGTTTCTCATTGAATGTGACATCTTCAAGCCGATTTCACGCATCTCCTATGCTTTACTTCTTTATAAATTTATGAATTGACAGATTGAAGTAGTTTCAAAGTACGAGTCTGACTGATTCTAGACTAAATTATACAGAGTGTTCGTAGATTCTGGAGAAAATTTGTTCCCTGCTTGGCACAGTCGATAGTTTGTAACGCGTGATAGATTTTCCACGCCGGTTCTTCCACTACTATTTAGGATACTATATCAGATGGTAACCCCGTTCTGTTACGCCATCTTGGCAAAAAATAGATACAGTCATTAAATACAATTACAGTACTAATATTCAAATTACTTACTGGACTCAATTTAGGTGAATCCGTATCCGAATTCGAATCCCTCTTACATCGGATCCGGATTCACAAATCCATATCCGGCCAAATACGGATACATGCGGAGTACTAAACTGAAGATGTGGTACTGGCAAATTAAATTTTCATATTAATTCTCCCGAACTGTACGCAACTTGAGTATCCGTTCAAATATCTGTTCAAATATATTTGCAGTGAATCGGTTCAAAACGGCCTTACGGAAACGCGTAGTAATTAGGAACAATTAGTTAGGAAACGCGAATACAACAATTACACCAAGCGCAGATAAACATGCTGGTCATGAATTTCAATGGAAGCTTACGGGAAAGTTCATTTAACATTTATTCGGGTACACAGTTTCAACTTTACAAAGTTTAAACTAAACTTAAAAGCATAATACCTAAGTAAGACTATCTCACTCCAACTACCATTTGAGATATCTCATTGAAACGCTATAACTACTATGAAGTATGAAGTAAATGCTGTATATTAAGAGTTGGACAATACATCTACACCACCTGTAAAATATTAGCCAAATGTCTATAATACGTGCCCGACATTCCGTTAGTACACAAGCTGAAGCGACAGCCATGCCCATCAAATGAATATAGAACGCCGATACTACTGTAGTCTCCATTGAGAGAGCCTTATATCCTTCAACTCGTTCACTGATGGTCTTCAAATTTATTATTGCCGCATCCCAAATTCCAGGATTGTGAATATTCCAGTATTTATTCCAAATACTGTAAATTCTTGACTGCATAAGGAGTTGCATTCTTCTATAAAAGTATTCAGAATTCCAGCCAAACAGAATGAAAGCACTGAGATCCTCATATAAGGAATCTTCGCTCTTGTGAAATACAACATACTTGCTCTTCAACTTCGTGTACTTAATGAAAGTATCCACATCTGAATTTTCACTGATAAATGCTCTCCTAGAACAGGTTAATGTTTCTGTGTATGTTCTTTCGGCATCCAAACTGCATTGAGATGTTATGATACTCTTTTGAAATGAAGAATGAACCGGATTTTGTTGTGGCTCAATTATAATCCATTGCAGGATTTCAAATGGTTTTAAACCATACAGCTCCAATTCGTTCATGACACGAAAACAACTCATGCGATTACCAGTATAACTTTCGATGTAGTTGGTAAGGTCAGATAAGCAATTCACATTAATCTTGTCATTGTTTTCTAAACTATAGAGTGAAACGTTTGGTTCATTCAATTCAATTTGTCGCATTAACCTTTCGTCACCATAAAATCTGAAAGATTTTGTTTGCGAGAATGTTGTTGCATATCGTGACAGTGGTATCGGTTTTATTAATTCCACGACAAACATATTACGATATTGGCTAGTTATAATGACTGAAATCAGTCCCCATAACCCTAGTGTCAATCTGGATGAATATAAAAGAGTGGAGCTGTTGGCGATTTTGTGTGAGAAATCCGGAGGTGTCTCAAGAATACTTCCAACTGTTATAGCTAATATATTGTAGACAAAATTCGCCAATTCCAATTTTGAAGTTTTCCACGAATATATCACAGACAACATGAATGTAATTGTAAGGATTGTAGCAATTAAATAATACCAGAATTCTGCACCAAATGGAGACAGGTAGAAATAGAAGGACAGTGTATTCTTTGTGTAGTCACAAGTTGCAAAATTCCAACGCGTGGACCCCACGATAACCACAATAGGCTGATTATTGTAATTGTGTGCCAAATTCAAGCCTTCTAATCTCTGAGTAATCCAGTTCGACAGTTTTCGGAATTCGTCTATGACAGCAGTGCCGTTTCCTTTTAGAACCATATAATACTCTACTTTTTCGCAAAGCAAAATTTGAACTATGTCTAAAAATTCAAAATGGATATCACTTTCCCTAGGTAATTCAAATGGATCGCGAATGAATTTGACCAAGTTACTAACGATGTTGACATCGCTTGCATTGTTGGCTTGTTTGAATATTGTTCCTCCCCTTGTTTCTGCCCGTAGTATTTCAATTGCGGTCTGGATAGCCTCACGTTTATATGTTCTAGAATCGTTGACACCATCGATTTCTGTGAATAGTGAATTCCATCCGAGATGAGCGCGGAAGATATTGTAGGAACGCTCTGATATATTCAAGGTAGTACTTCTTACTATGTCACTCTCTACGTGCATTTCGCGAACATGTAGAACAATATATGTTCTCAAACTGCGAGATCCTTTCGCATCCACTGGTATTGTTGGAAGAATAGTTCCTCCCTGCCCTGATCGGTGAAACGAAATCAGAATGACGAATGACGGAAATTCAAAGCAAGGTTTGAAATCGTAAAGTTTGCAATAAATCAATCTCTTGTCCATATAAGGGCTCAAGGCAAAATTTGCTACGCTTCTCAAGTCGGGTGGAATTATCATTAGTGTGCGACAAGTCAGCCTTTGTGTCAGTTCCAGTGTCGGGATATATTCTCTTAACGTTTGAATCTCTGATACATTCGTGTAGTATAGAGTTATAGGTACATGAAATGGTTCTAACTCAAATATGAAATCTGTGGTCTGTAAAATGTCTATCCGAATGAGACAGTGAAGAAATTCATTGATCCAATGGTTCAATCCTGGAATACGGACTGGCCCCTTCAATGAATGTATTTCCGAATTACTGATTGCAAATAAACCAGTGAACAGTGTGACCAGTGGGATTATTTTGGCAAAGGACATGTTTATTTTTCTGGTATTATCTCTAATGGTAGTGATGTTCGTATTCAGTTCTTTAATTAGTCTAATTATTAAGTCTTAAGTCCGTTGCTCTCTATACCGACTTGCGGCAAATCGACAAAATATGGTAATATATTCTAGTGTATTTGGGCTGAATTGGTATAACGCTTTAGGCAAAAATTAATTTGGATTTCTCAGAAACTGTACACAACGACACTGCTATCATACAACCGTGTGTATACAGTGGCAACGACTGTTCGTGAATTGGTGTATAGAGCTACGTCCTACCAATGCAAATGTGTGCCAAGGCGTGTGTGCTGAAGTGTGGTTGTGTAGGCGCCCACTCAGGTAACCGAAAAATACTGTCAATAATTGACAGGGGTATGGCAAGTTGGATATATATTCCAAATATTATAATGACAGAAAAATCATGCCAACGAGTATCATATACATTTTAATGACTCTTATATCATACGAAATTATTTTACGGATTGTCAATTAAAAATGACAGTTGTGATACTCCCTCGTGTAAGTTTGAGGCATAGACCAAGGTATAGGCTCCACCGGCTGCGCTGGGGGGTTATAGATGAGAAAAGTCTATGTTCGGGTAATGCAACATTCCTGTTGTACACGTAAGAGATACGACGGGTTCTGGGAGGTGAGTGGGGTGGACGGTATTTGCTCACTCTGGTTGGCTACAATAGGTGTGACTTTTTTTTGTGACGGTTTTTGCGTGCTCTGATTGGTATTCGGTGCATGCTGCTTTAGGTACTTGCTACAAAAACCCGCCAACTTTTCTTTTCTATTGTATTATCTATGATCTATGAGTTTGAGGTAAGTAAAATTGACTCCTTTCAAACTCATTCTTTTTTTCCACTTTGGAGTTGACGAATTGTTGTTAAAACTTATTATATTTTGTTTGGTCTTGCATTTCTTATTCCACCATGTCATATTATATTGCAAAATATACATTTATACATATAGGTTTTTACAATCAAGGGCAGTAGAAATTTTATTTCCCCGGGGTCCACGAAATTCTTTCGGGTTGCTTTGCAAACATATTCTTTAAATACTCGTCAAGGCAGCCGCCGGTCCCCTATCAAGATTCTTCGAATAATAAATTCATGTGTGTCCTATTATCTTGGGCCTTTTATCATTATTTCTGCATTGAACCTATTCTCGACTCACGCAAATGCCAATTTAAAATTTGGGGCTTTAACTTTATGGGTGTTGCCTATGTGCAAATATTTTTAAATTTTCTTTTCCATACTGTGCAATATCGAATGTTTTGTGAGGGAAAGTAACTAATAGGTCGATACAATTAGCTTTACCAGGATAATATAAATTGGTATTTCCTAATAATTCACAAGCTTTTCACTTAATTTGGCATGATTTCGACATTTTTACATGTGGGTCGCAAAACGCATAAACTACAGAATTGACAACCACTCCAGAAATGATTGGGCTGATGCGAAAAGACAAGCGTTTATTGCACGTAAGTAGATGTGGGCACACACCGGATTCCGAATTTATTTCCGTGAATTATTTTTCTCATGGAATTGACATCTGGTGTTGAGTCTTTTGACTGGGTTCAGCCTGTGTCCGCTTAGATGGCGCTGGTGGAGGGGATTTGGTGAGCTTTGAAAAAAGCTCAGGTGGCGGTGGTGGTTGAGGTCAGAGTGTCAGCGTTCTGACCAAGTTTATTTTGCATTGCCATCGCCATTGGTTTGGGTCCGTTCTAAAGTTCATTTACATGTTGTGAGTGTGTGTGGACTGGCTTTAGCACTGCCTATGCATTGTTATTGTTCATGTCCCGGTACCCGGG
>JAQGCA010002524.1:0-13675 GCA_034698945.1 Protaphorura quadriocellata | reverse complement strand
AATTTAAGACAATCATTGGGCATACTGATGATCACGTTTTCAAAACTTTTAGCTATTTAGTCTAACAAAATTCCGATCAGATAATATTCAAAATCGATCTAGCTGAAAATTCTCATACATGTCATTAATAAAGAATGAGCTTAGAAATTGGCTTGAAGGCTCTTGAAAATCTTGAAAGTTAATTAGTTTGCGAAACCGTACTAGCTATCTGGGGCAAATTACCGAATATGTTATCATCGGAATCGGAATAAAACGTTACATGGGCTCACAGAAATTATTTCCGTGTGAATTCTTACTAACTAGATTTTATGAAAATTGTTTGATTCGGTCGTACGAACCGATTAAGGTTCATAAGGGACTATACAATTTCTTAGCAAAACTGGATGTAGAATCTTGATATTTTTAGTCAATTCATATTTGTACAATCGAGTACTGTCCCTTGTTAAATATTAGCCAGGGTGAGTCATCACCTTTGGGTTTCAGATAGATAGTTAGGAGTCTGAAACTTGGGTGCAAAAAACTGTTTCAACTCTAAACCAGTCGTCAGTCTTCACTCTATTAAATTTTGCATTGGAGTACAGGCTGATTGGAATAAATGAAGGAAAAAAAAATCTGAGTCAAACTTCCTTTCACGGAATGACGGAATTTTTTAGATCCTTATGCAGTTCAGGAGCAGCGAAAAATCCACAAGTCCAATCTAACCGGTTGCATGTCAAGTTTGAGCTTTTTTCTTAAGTGGTTTTAACTGTAGTCGTAAGTATAAAATAATATATAATGTGAAAAGTGGATGATGATGACGAAGACGTAAGAAGTTAAAAGAAAAAAAAACAAGAATGACAATAAATTAGAAATATTGGATTTTTTTTCCCATGCATTTGTGGACAAGTGCAATGGATAAACTTTTGCAATTTAAAATGCAGCTGTGACCCTCGATACCGGCCGGTTTTCATCAAGAACAAGAATTGATGAACTCCAACGTGTTCGTCAACTCAATAATACGGTAGCGAGTCAAGCGTGAAAAGTGCAGCACGATTTTGACATTTTAAGATCAAGTGGTTTTAGTTAGTATTTGCAAAATATACATGCTACTTCATTAAATTGTAATAAAATTGCACTCACTTTTTATAAAAATTGTTGGGAAAGGTTAGAATTTTACATTGACAGGGCAGATTTCTACGGTGTTCAAAACTGAAACATTTTTAGTACATTTCTACACGCTTTTGTAAAAATTGTCGAGGCATGAGTAAAAAAAAGCCACGAGTGTGTACAGACGACAAACCATACAATTAAAATTTTAAGGATTTTACGTTTTGACCTTCATTCTGTTGATTTTAAAACTTTAAAACTCGTCGAATAAATTCATTTCCTGTCTCATGTCTGAACTCACTGATTGAGTCATTGGAAGGCATTGTGTATGTGAATCTTCGATTTCCTGTGACAAAAGTCGACCAAGTATTATGGAAATAATTCAGTCAAGTTTGACTGGAGTTTGGCTTGACGTCATTTCATAGGAAATTGGTCGGACCATTCCGTAATCTAAAACTCATCAGTTAAAACTTCGTGAAGGAATAGCCGATTTTCTATTAATTTTACCCACGTTAATTAATTTCGCCCATTTGAATGGGTCTGCAAAATTTTTGATAAGTAAAAAGTCTTGCAGTCGAAATGGATTTTTGACTTATATCCGGTTAAGCCTAGAAGTTTAATTCGGTGTGCCACAGACCATGGTTTGATAGAAAGGGACACAAATATGACAACGGAGTACTATTATCCACTTTTAGAAACTTGTTAGTTTAATGCTGGTCCGAATGTTGACAACAGTGAAAACTGATATCGGCTTTAATGAAATTAATGAATTGGCTAACTAGTTTTTAAACGTTAAGTCACTTCGATGGCAATTTGGTTTTCTAACATTGTAATTTTGAAAAATTCGACCAAACTAACTTTATCGTGTATTCTACAAACATCTCCCACTGCGGACAGAATAAGAACATTGAGTGATCTTAAGTGTCGCTTGAGTAAAATTAAATCCCTGTCGTCCTGGAAGGAAATTGAACTAATTGGAGATTGGAGTATGACTGATGGATACAGTTCTCTGTTGCATTTTAATCTGCGTTCGTAACACATAATAAGTCTTCAAAAAGAATCGATTGAATAGTATTCGGTATGCAATTTTCTTCAATCTATTGGTTTGGGTTTTGCTTTTTAGATTTTGGTAGTTTGGACAAGGATCGAAATAACTGTTGTAACATGATTTTCGTCAATATTTTTTCCCTGCTACTAGGATGAACTGCCATGTACAGCATATAGAAATTTGTGAGCAAAATACTTATACAGAAATCATAAGGGACTGTCTGTAATTAGGATATTTGAATAATTTTTTTTGAAAAATTTGTTTTGAAAAATACTTCCAAATTGATTGGGTTTGCTAATTTCTAATTCTTTGTTTAACTTTCAGGTATAAAACCATATCGATGTGAGATATGTCAAAGAAAATTTACACAATTGTCCCACCTCCAACAACACATTCGGACACACACAGGGGACAAACCATACAAATGTCGTCATGTGAATTGTAACAAAGCATTTTCACAATTATCGAATCTTCAGTCCCACTCCCGTTGTCATCAGACAGATAAACCATACAAATGTAATTCATGTTACAAATGTTTTGTGGATGAAATCTCACTCTTAGAACACATCCCAAAGCACAAAGAGTCCAAACATTTAAAAACTCACATCTGCTCATTCTGTGGAAAATCATATACTCAAGAGACATACTTAAACAAACACATTCAAAAACATAATAATAAAGAAAAACATGAGACCAAGAAAAGTATTAAAAATCGGGAGCAACAACAGGCTGCTCATCAACATGAAAATGGTAAGTCTTGTTTTACAGTGCTTTACCACTTACCATTTACTATTTTAATGTGAATTCGTGTGTCTACATTTTCTGACGACCAATAACTGTGCCAAAATAAAATGTATTTTAAATTCAGTATCTTCAAAATACGTTATTTTGCTCGCCTTTTTCCCACGGGAATTTCGTCCGATTCGAGATATCTAAAAATCATCACTGTAAAGAAAGATTGTTGTAGCGAGTTGTTTCACTTTATAAATGCTTTACTATTATTGATTTTGAACGTTGAATGTCCGGACGAATTTTGCTGTAATGTCTTAAGCCTAATTGCAATTCCCTTAAGGTATTTCTCACTTTTCCTCAATTCCATTCTTCTAGTCATTTGGATCAGTCGGTAGAAATTCCTAGCTTTTTCAGTGGTCACACATCTGTGCTACTGCTGAGGTAAGATTCTATCTCTTGACTCTTGATGACCAAAAAAATGGAGAATTTTTTTTTTGCCGACGAAGAGAAACCCATTAATCATGATGTGTCCGAAAAACCTGGCTCTGAGGTTAAATCAGCGCTTAGGAGTTGAACACGCAGTTTCTTTGTAGATAGTTGATTGGAAGTTTTTATAGTACTTTTTTGAGGAAACATCTTTTAGTACAAAAGTCTATAAGTTCGTCCAGGTGCTGACGCTTTCTGTCCTCAATTTATTCCACCGGTCATCACAATAAGTCGAAACTAGCTGTCAAAAATTTAGCTTTTTATAAAAATGAGAGATACACAAAATATACACCAGTTGATAGTTTATTGTCGTAGTCGATCACAGTTGCATCATTTTTCGTCGAGATTGGGATGCTTTCCATTTGACTGAGGAAAGGTACCCCTAGTAGTACGTATAATCTTAAATCGTGAAAAACCTCCTCAATCCAAAAAATCATGCATTGTCACTGCGAGGGAATCGAACCCTCCGAGTAAATGAGGAGCTGATTCTAATTTACTAATTCTACGACGCTTACAATTTTACCGCGAATTGTTAGAATTAATTAGTCATTAATGAATTTGTCTTTTTTTTAGACATTTACTGGAGAAGTGACATTGGAGAAACGTCACCCACAACCCCACCGATCCTAACCGCTGCCTCTTCTTCGACAGTTTCATCTGGCAGTAGTCTCGGAGAAATTAAAGGAGAAGTTCAACAACCAAATAATGATCACTCCGTCAGGTCCGTCAATAATGATGAAGGCCCAGATGATCTTCGAATTAACAACAACGGGAACGGGAACAACAATGTGATTGTTCAACAACAAAACCATTCTCCAACTTTGTTGCCCACTCGAAATCCTTATGACATTATCGATAACATTCGAAACTTTAATAATAGCAACAATGGTGGCAGCAGTGCTCACAGTGCCTTTACAGCCATCCAGACGGTAAGGACAATTTTTTAAAAGGACATGACTGTTTTGTTTTCTGTCTCCGGGATTTCACTTAAAATTTCGCAATGGCTCGAAAAAAACTCAACTATGGTCACTAGTTTGCATTCATTTACGTGGTGCAAGTGGTCACCGTGGTTGACCTTTCAAATGCTATGAGAAAGCAGAAACCGTTACAGTTAATGTCAATTTTCAAATTAATTTCGAGCTGAGGAGACAGAGACACTTACATATGTTATGGTCAATATTTAGATTCTGGACAAATTGAACTAATTAATGATTTATTTTGATTTTCTGTAGGGTGCAAGGCCACAATTGCCTCCAAATATAATTAATGGGTCTGGACTTCCATCCCGTTGCATCACTTATTTACCGTATGAGTCTTCATTGGCATTTCCGAAAGCTCATCACAACCAACATCTTTTGTCTTCAATCATTGAAAAACCGACCATGACGAATGCCAGTTTCCCAAATCAATTAATCTCACTTCATCAAATCCGTAATTACTCTCACCAACCAACCATGACAATGACAACAAGCCCGGTCGGGTCAAATAGTACGACTCCGAATACTCTGTACTAGAGAAATCTTAACCAAACTTAAAAAAGGACAAGAATGTTGTTGAAGTAATTTCTAAGCTCAGATTAGATTTGTTAAAGTTTCCTACAATAGTTGTGGATGTTGCTGTTAGTTAAGAAGTTAATTAATTACTCTTTAATTAAATACGTAGTGGTGAAGCCAAAGTGATTTTACAGGATAGTATTGTAATATTTAGTGGTCCACATTGTGGTACTGCCGAATCAACGACCTAAGAATGTTCCAAAAAACTTTCTTTTTTAAAAGAAATGTGTTTTCTGTATTTTTTAATGTTAAACACTTGTGTTATGTGTGAATTGTTACTGTTAGATTTTTTATATGTAAAAGAGAGTGGAAAAACAATCAATGTTAAAAAATATTATAAGGCAGAGGCATAAGTACGTCCAGATTTTACTATGCAATGCATCGCATTTTTGAGGGGTAGACGACTTGGACTTGACTTCCTTTTGATTATTTGAACATTAATTTAGTGCTTTTTTTGATAAATTCATTACATAAGTTAGATTTAAAGTTATGTTTCTGCTCAAGACGTGAGTACTCTAAAAAAACAATTATTATAATGTTTTGAAGACAAACTTATAAAATGTGTGCACAAATTATACTATATATGGCAACTATAAACTATTATTATTAATTAGGAATTTTTAATTAAGAATGTTGTGTTTAATTAATTACAGCAAAATATGTTACTACTTACGTATGTACGTAAAAATACTCCATGTACATATAATTCCTATAAATAACGTTATTGTTACAAAAATAATAAGCCTAAGAATGAACCAAAAAATAATAGATCACTGGAGTTCACAACGAACAAAACGATGCTGCTCAACCACACAGCTTTTTTTTTAAATGAAGAATCTGCATCTACCCAAAATAACTCAAACCATCCAATATCTAATGCAATGACCCAAATGACCCTTACCCTGGGTCAAAGAACTCCTCTCAAGGAAGTTTACTGGAATTAATTTTAAGTTTGTATGGTAATTTTTTTTCTTTTGAAAATATGTTTGTATATTGTTTATATCCAATTTTTTTTGGAGTCGTTTTCTTCTTTGTGTGCGTGTGAGCTCGGAATAACTTTTTTTTGTGGAAATATGCATTCTATCCTTGACACACTTTTCTGAATGTGTCCTTTGTTGTTTAGAAGTGTGGTGTTTGTTATATAAATGTTAATTGTAAAAAAGCGTACAATTTTTGCAAAACCTCATGGAAGCAAAAAAAATGAAGCCTGGAAACTATTACTGGATGATCTTTTGCTAGGAATTTTTATTAGTCTACAGCTACGAGAGAAATACATACAAATGGTTACGTATTCCTAAAATAATAAAACTTGAAAGTACTTACAGTTACTAAATGTAGACTTCTAATAATTAAATATAGATTTAAATTTACTTCCAAACTATACTATGTACATAAACATACATTACATACATTTACTACATAATATGTCACAGACAACAAGTCACATCAAGCAAGAGATCAAATGTCAACCTATGAGCCAAATAGCTATTCGTCGAAATTTCATTTGTGCACCAAATTGATTGTATCAAAAAGTGACGATCTGTTGGGTCAAATTTTCGGAAAAGTTAGAGTGCAAAAAACCAATTCAGTTGTCGATTTAGACATTTTGTAATGAGCTCACGAGGAAGTTACATTTTTTAAGGAAGTTGCTGCCAAAAAAAATCTAGCAAATTTATTTAAATTCTTTCTTTTACAACAAAATAGCAAGGTCAATTTTTCTGGACACCGGAAGTCAAAAAAAGCTAATTCATTGGTTTAGAAATTCGAAGAAACGCAACTATAACTGCTAATTTACTGGAAGCTTAATATTACACTTATAAAGCCATTTATTTCCTCGGCAATTTAAGGTTTTTTTCGGCTCAATGGAACCCCTGGGGGTGACAATTATAAGGAGACACGTGAAATTCCTCGGTGACCCAATTGTCAGGGCTATTTGATATAATCATCCAGGAATTTGAACTCCTACTTGATTGGACATGTTGCTTGCGACATACCTCAAGATTGTCACGAAAGAGTTAAATAGTTCTAATTTGAAAATTGTTGTTAAAAAGTTGAAAAATGTTTATAGTCTAAACTGCTTTAAATAAAATTTAAATGGTTAGGAAGATGATGATAGATAGGATTATTTTTGCCACTTGTATAAGAATGCGTGTTTCGAAAAGTAGAGGAAATGAAACAGGATCAACGGCCTAACTTGCACCAATACCAAACCTCTCCGGACGTTTTTAGATTCAGATTATGTACTAAAAATGCATCTAGTTGTAGAGAAAAAATGTTTTTTTATTTGGTCAGTCTTTCAGAAAACAATAAATTGTTGCAAACACGAGGACCATATAATATGCGTGGGTGAATAACATTGTATTGTATTGTTAGACTAAGAATGTTTTATTAATTGATTGATTCTGTACTATCAGGGAGATCTACGTTTACAGATCTAGTAAGTATGTACGCCTATAGGAATGAAACAATTTCACAAAGACTTGATGATATTAAAAAAAGTGTCTCAATTTATTAGACAAAATATTGTTTGGATCATCGTTGTTTTTTAATCCACGTATTCCAGGAGAAATTAGACCAACAACAAATCATAGGAAAGTTGGAATAAGTTCATTAACTCGACAAGAACGCTATTACGAAAACATTCCTTTCGCGAAATAAAGACTTACAAAAATTAAGATCCATGAATGGTATGTCGTGTCTACTTTGACACATGTGTCTGGAATGTGAGGCGATCAAAGAATCTGTCTATACGTGTGTGTGAATACAATTCCAGACAGACAATAATTAAAGAATAAACAAACTATAAATACAAAAGTAGATTGTTTTGGGCAGAATTGACGGTATACGATTGTGTTGGTTGTAGTGGCTATTTTTCTATTCGTTCAATACAAAGTTAAAAGTGAAAACTATTATTAGTGGCTCAAAATAAATAAATCGAACTGGATCAAGGTCCCATCCATCCCATGCATTCATACGCACATACACCCGTATGACACTTTCACTTTCAGGCCCTTGGCCCTTATTCATGCACGAGAAATTGAAATACTTTCATTTTCTACGAATAAGTCTCTGCCAAGCAAGGGTTTAAGATCTCAAAACTATAAAAGATTCGCAGGGACGATCTGCTTCAGACAGTTACAAATTAGTCATTCTGAGTGTATAACAAGTCAAGTCAAAATGGCTTCAACACAGGTTCGTTTTTAGAATTTCTGTTCTACATTTTAGTAATTTCATTCGTATTTTGAAAATAAGTGTCTTCCCGCAAGCATTTTGTCGTGTCTATCAGGTCGACCAAAAATTTCAATTTTAATGTCAATATCTTAAACAAAGTTCAAGGTATCAACTCAAAAAGTCAATTTATATGGTCATTTTAGCTCAAGTTGTAAGCAATCTCGGAAATTCAGGGGACGTCTCTTGACGTGGTCATTCCTACTTCCTGTTTAGTTTCGTGACCTTCGTAAATTATGGGTCTGTTTGTGTGCAAAATTTTGGCAAAACCCGACCATGGTCCAAGAAACGAATTTTGAATTCTAATGTTATTTCAAATCTGACATAATTTTTTTTAAAATTCTAGATTCTCGCCCTTCTCACAATCTCGTGCTTGATTGCACTGACCACATCCCACAGTATTAATGTTCGAGGTCGTCCTGGTCAAGCCCAGGGCCAAGGCCAGTACAAAACTGGTGCTGGAGTCAGACTTTACGCTCAAGAGAAAATCGAACCTGAGGAAGAGATCGAAATCGAAGAAGTTAGCCCAGTTCGATTGACCCAGGTCAAAGTACCAGCTTATAATGAAGATTCTTACCAACCCAGCCGACCAAAACCCCAACAATCTCAATATTCCAATATCCGTCTAAGTGAGCAACGTGATCATGACCTCCTTGCAGAAGAACAAGCCAAGAGTGCCCAGTACAGTTTTGCATCTGCTGTTGACGATGGTATCATGGACCAATCTCAAGTCCGCCAAGAAACTCGAGATGGGCTTAAGGTTTGATTTTCACATTTTATGGAAAATTTTGAAATCGATAAATTTTGCACATTTTCTGTTCATGGTTAGGTCACCGGGAGCTACAGTTACAGCGACGGGTTTTACCGTCGAACCGTAAAATATGAAGCTGATGAAAAGGGCTATCGGGTTATCGAGTAAGCAATTTTGAATTATTTTGTAAAACTAATCTTCCTTGAAAAATACACCCAAAAAGAAAGTGGAATGTAGATTTTGCAGATTATTTTATCTGACCATGTAATGATATTGCAGCAAACAGAAATTTCAAAATTGACAAAGAAATCGAAAAATAACCTATTTTAGTGTATTACTCGAGCTAACCTAATTTTATCTCAAAATTTGTACGAACTTTCACAATGTTTCACTACAAAGTGTTTATATCCTGAAAAGCTTTGAAATTTAGGCTGGACGGAATCATATCTGAATCATATCTGAATCATTTTGCAAAACAATTCAGTCGGTAGCGTTTACTATTTTGGTTATTTTAGTTCCTCTGAATTTTCCACATTTCTATTTATTACAAATTAGTTGCGAAGTGGATTATTTGCGATTTTAACTTTGACCTTTTAATATTAATGATGTACTTATTCGTTTTGTAGAGAAGACACAGAGCCCATTGGTGAAGGTCCCCAGACAGATATAAAAAATGGAAAAGCTGATATCCACACTCAAGTCAGCGGAGTTGACACTATCTACTCAATCTCATCTGCTGATATTGGCCAGGTGACCAAGGAGAAAGTCTTGAAGTCGACATACTAAAAGAATTATATTTTAAATTGAAACTACGAAAATCAACATTATACATAGGCCAAGGAAAACTTAATTTTGTGAAAAGACTACTATTCAAGCGAATAGAGACTACAAGGAATATAAGACTTAAGTTTATAATTGTTGTAACTACAAAAATGGAATTAAAGACGTGATTCAAGTTTTCTAAAAACTTTCGTGAATTTTTAATTATTTTGTACTATTTTGAATCGGCTCACATATTCCGCTACCAGGTCTGTCGTTTACATCTAAATGATATATTGTACATATTACGCGCATCTAATTTAATTTGATTTGACGGTATAGCAGAAAGTGCATTCCTTGATTAATTTGGCATATTTTAGAGATTTTTCATAAACAAGTATAAACAAGTGCGGGTTATGTCTTGTTACGCTACGATATGTTGCCCTTGACCTCCTGAACAACTTTTGTGGTGATTAAGTACAAGTTACAAACCGGTTTTGTGACTGCTCCGTCGAAGCAAATGCGTCCTGTGCATCCAAGCCGTAACATTTTTCGGGTTGGATGGAACCTTCACAAAAGTTGCTCAACGGAGGTACATATCCAAAGTCCAGCCTAATCTAACAGGAGACTTTCCCCATTATTAGATGTCTGTGAAATCCTTTTTGATCTCTTGGCCTAACTGACCAAACTCGTTGGCGTCATTATTCACTTGGATTGGTGGATTCTCAGACTCTTTTATTCCGACCTTCTAAGAATCGTACACTGAATTTGGCAAAGTATTGAACTGTACCCTGCACCAAAAAAATTAGTATTAGTAGTTGGATACTGAGTCCCAAGCGGCGCGGATGACCCCCACAAATGCATTCCAGGGGAGTTAACGGAATCATTATCGTCTGTGACCTGTCACACCTGTGATTGACATTTGTTACAAGAGCTATAATTTCCCTATAATTTCATATCGATTTTCTTGACTCCGCTTGACACGTTTTCATAATACATTTTAGAATGTATATCTAGAATTTTATAATAGCATTAATTGGATCGGATATTCAAGTCATCTACTTCATTACCCACCCAAACATTAGAAATGTTAAATCGTATAATAGGAGTCTGCGATGCTACTTTCGGTATTCCATGAAAATATTTTCAACACATGGCTGGTCAAGTATCACGAAACATTTTTGACACTTATTTCTTCATTTTAATCGCCAAAATATTATTTTTGAGTCTACACGGAGAAGGTGTTCAATTGCCTGGGATAACTCGAGTATTAGTTCAATTTGAAGCTGAATTTTTAATTAAAGTTGACTTTATTCACCTTTATGATGGAAAACCAGGTTAGTTCGCTCGCAGTCCACATTATACATACGTATACGCTTCAACTAGTTACATTAATAATTCGAGCAAAATGATTATAGACCATCCCATGTTTTAGTCGGTAGCCCTTAATTGTGAATAATGCTTTATTAATGCTGACTAATTACACTTTCCAATACAGAAAACTGCATTTGTGACCAAGATCCAAAAATGTGGGACCACATTTGCAAAAATTTGATCGGATGTTACAATTTGACCAATCTTGATTTCCCAACCTTGTTCACCGATAGTTCAATGAAACAAAATCATTTGTTAGTCGTACTAACACCACAGAATGTGACAGGATTTTATGCAGTTTTGAGAGAAGTAAGTCATAAACTCAGAACGTTTAAAAATACCAAATTATGTAAGTGATAAAAAAATGGAGTGATTCAAAAACGGGTAATTTACAATAATTAGGATCTTTGCAGTGACACAAATTTCTAACTGACTTACTCACCGTTTCAATTTAATTTGAATACGGATCTTCTATTTATTAATTGCTCAAGTTTGGTCACTGTTATTCAAGAATGTTAATCGAAATTCTCCCGACCGTATTCAAATATCAGCTTTGGGTGCATTGTAGTAGGACAAACTGGTGTGCACAAGCATGTCTATTAATCAGTTGATGAGCTGGCCCTAATGATTGTCCAGTTTAATCTTTTCATGATCAATACCTTTAAGAAAATGGCCGAAACCAATATGCTGATCTTTTGCAGCAAATAACAGTCTAATTATAATGTATTCTTTCAATAGATCAAAAACTTCTATACAAATTCATTTCCAAAATCAGGAATTTTACTGAATCAGGACGTTTACTTCATTCTTCAGTGGCCAACACTCGTCAAAAGCACAAGTCAAAAAAATTATATTACAGAAATCCGGTCAACATTGCAAGGGATCAAACTGAATCTAAGGTCAAATCTCTACGTGTACTTCCAGTTACAAAGCGAAGTGAATAATCCAACACAACAAATCAACACAAGCAATGAATCCCCTGAGTTTTCATTTTGGGAATTCTACCAGATTAAAAGCACGTTAATTTCGAAAGAGGTTGACATCAGAAATCTTAGATTCATCATCCATTCTCAGCTTGCAAGAAGAGAGAATCTGTACGGAGAACATTTCGTCCCAGTTGCAGCGGTATTTAAATTAATTAATCTGTTTAATTAAGAACGTGTCTCTACGGCGGCAGTCCGTGTAAAGTGTGGTGCAAATATTTTTGCAAAATGTATATGTCTGCCTTTTTTTTCTGGAAACGTATAAGTTCCGTTGTAACCAGATGTGATCATCATTAGCCACTACACAAGGCCAGTGAAAGTAATAATAAAAAGTTCCTGAAATGTTCATTTGTAGGAAATCGGGGAGTACCCTTTCGAGATCACAATGCGTCCAGGGCCCACAGAAAACGAAGAAACACCTAAACATTACGAACTTGAAAGTGGGCTAGCTATCAGCATTTTTAATGACTTCAAATTTATGCTAAACTTCAGGTAATTTTATTTTAACAAGTTATCGCTTTAAATTTCCGACTTCGGATTTAATAGTTTGGAATTCTTTTCTTCTCACGTCTCTGGAGTATGAATTTTCAGTAAAATTGTCTGCAAAAATGTGCAATAGTTTAAAATGTCAGAAAACAGTTTATAGTGAAAACTCACACTCCTAGTTTAACTTTTTCTATATTTCAATTTTTTTACATTTTCATTCTTATTTTGGATTTTAATAGCAGTGAATATGCTCTGGGTGGGGATGAGATCAAAGTTCATCCAAATAGTACCATGGCCGGAACGTCAGCGGCGTATTTTGAAGCTGGATTGGCTGACATTTTGATTTCTCACAATACACAAAGACCGAGCTCGGCAAGTGTGGTCACATTTCTTCAACCCACACGGCTCACGGCGTAATAAAATTGAACCATTAAACATACTCCGAAATTTGATCATAAGTTTAGCAACTTTATAAATCTTACACTATAGCGTCCACGCCTACGCGAAGCGTCCATCTTTAAAAATGCGATGTTCGGTTTTTCTGGACACTTTTACCCCAAGGCTGTGGATTTGTCTGATTGGACTATGCTTCGTGATTTTGATTTCATTGAACACTGTATTTTGGCTCCGAGATCACGTGTTCAAATTTCCACAGGAACTCCAAAGTCAAAGGACAGTTTTAGACACTGTCAGCTGGATTATCGGCGTTGTTTGTCAGCAAGGTTAGCCAGAAATGAAACCGAAGCTTCGTCAACTCCGTTCCGATCGGATAAGATTATTCTAAGACCTAGTTTAACAAAAAATACTTTAGTTTAGTCTCAACTTGTGTTGTGTTTGCCTTACAAAACAAAAGTAAACATCAGATAAAATATATCAGATATATCATATCTACGCTGCGATGCCAAATTACCAAATTGGGAAGCCACTTTTTAAGCAAAACCTGATCGCCTGATCAAAATCCAATCGGAGATCACGTCCAGGGTGATACGAACAAGCGTAACCGATTTATCAGCAATTAAAATGTTGCTGCACACTTTTAGTGCACTCTTCATCATACTATTTTAGTCAAATTCTACTGAAACCTCTCGACGAAATGCGAAAGTGGAATTGCAATGAGTAATTGGAAAATAATTAATGATCTGTAGAGATGAAACATTCAAATTCTTGAACATGGCAATTGAAATGTCAA
>JAQGCA010002523.1:0-13680 GCA_034698945.1 Protaphorura quadriocellata | reverse complement strand
ACCCAATCGATCGGGTTAAAAAAAAATTCATCCGAACCCGAACCCGAAAACTTTAGGATCAAAAAATTTGATCCGAACCCGAAAACAATCGGGTTCCAAAAACGCCATCCGATTCGAACCCGAACCAGATCCAAACCCGAAAATCGCTACCCGAACCCGAACCCGTTAGAAGCTCTAGTTCTGTACATGCCTCTTTTGTCTAGTCGCCGTGAACTCAAAATCCTTAACAAGGAAATAAGGTAGGATGAGAAAAGATTAAGCAGTCCATGCTAGGCTGTATCGAAATTCTTTGTTGAGGTTTGATGAAATAGATTATGCAAACTAGGGCTCCAGACATCTGGAGCCTATGCTTGTGTTTGTCTCGTTGGACGGTTACCTTGAATTTCACAAACCCCGGACTTGGATTGGAGTTGCTTAGTTATCTCCAGGCCTAGGCATGTAGGTTATCTATACTTTGGAATTCCAGTCCTTGACCTCAGATCATGGCCTTGGCTAAGTCTGATGGATCCCTATAGCAACTAAATGTGTTTCCTGTATTTGAACTCACGTTTTTTCTCACTACGTGAGAAAAACTTATACGTGGGTTCAAATAGGACAAGATAGTTTCCTTTTCTTTCCTACCTTTTGTTTTTTAGAGCCTAACTCTAGAAGACATCGTTAAACTGTTGACTGCTAGAAGTGAGTGGGATGGACGGACTGGGTCGGGAGTTAGGTGAGGGGTGTATCCTAGATTTGGGCTTGAGCATTGTCCGATGTCTAATACAGGCGCATCTTGCTGGACTCCCCTCTTTGGTTTGTCTATTTATTTCTCGTTTGGGAGTCAAGTGTACGTTTGACTACAGTACGACCTAAAATGTCATGGCTTAAGTGAGGTGCTCAGAGGGACACTTTACTGCACTGAGGCAGAAATGACACATTCGTTTATATGTGGAGTCGACCGCAATGGGCCTATCGATGGCTTAGTCAGCATGATCTAGATGGCCTGGCAGTACCTTATTGTTTCCCTAGACGTCCTCCTTAACATACATACAGGATGCATAAAAAATCTCATGCAAAAACCTTGATAACAAAGATTGCCCGCTTTGAACTATTTTTTTAAAAATATTTCTTAAAAATTTTGATTTTGATTAGTAGGTTTACTCTAGTGAAAATATTTTAAAGCCCTCAAGCAAGTCCGATTCAGATAGAGCACTATACAGTGAGCCCAGAAAGTAGCACAGGGAGATCAATGCCCCCCCCCCTCCGTTAAACATGTAGGCGGAGACGGACAATACTCTCTCCGCGCAATGCTAAAACGCTAACAATAAAGTAAGGGAGTACATATAAGTCAAAGACCATCTCCAGGGGCCTCACCGGGGGGCCTGCGCTACTTTCTTTGTTCACTGCATGATGGTAGGACATCATGGTCGTCTGCTATTCATGCGGAATCAAAGTGGAGTCACACATACTCGGTTAGTACGGAAGCAGGTTATGGCCTGCATTGACGACAATTTGAAGGAGTGCAGATTATTACTCGTTGAGGTCCAATGATTTAATTCAAGAAATCTACGCTTTGCGTAGCGATTTTAATGGAAGTTTGAAAAATATCGTTCATAAAATTTTTAACCTCAGAGTATATCGATATGCAAGATTGCGGAAGAGTGAGAATCCCGTAAGACTGGTCAAGTTTACTGGAACCGACGCTTCGCCAAAGTCAACGGTCTCGATATGAGACTTTAATTTGAAAGGGTTAAGGCAATATGCTTTGGCGACGTGCACCCGGACGTCCAATTTCAGTCAACAAAAGGACTTTAAAGTTTAGGAAATGGTGAGGTCAGACCACCGACTTAGAATACATCAACCTGCCACTGAAATTGATTTCTAAAAGTAGTGTGCGTAACAAACTGACTGATTAATAACGTACGAGAAAATTTTTTGCGAGATGGGGTCCAAGAATTTAACAGTATCTCATATGCAAGAACGAGAGCGGTTATGTCAGGAGAGAGCAGAATTCAGTTGGTATGTCAGGAGAGTATAGAATTCACAATTTATGGCAATAATTTCCTTTCTACTTTGGTGACTGGCGATGTGACCAGTAATTATTGCAAGAGGCGGTACGATTGAGTTATATAATGGTCACTGGTGACGTCTGTTTGTGCTTACCTTAGTTGCCATATTTCTCCTTTGATTGACTCCAAACGGTCAACAAGATCGGGCTACTCGGTCAACAGTCGCACATATCTTAATCAACTGAACCGCCGCGATTTTTTGTACTGCGCATCCTGTTATACTCTCTGCTGAGGATATTTGTTATACTCTCTGCCGATTATACAAATATAGGACACTGTCGTCGTATATGTTGATATATTAGTATTCGAGCACCCAATTGGTCAATTCAATTTGTTTTGTACTCGCGGGTCCGCCTAAGTATTGTAAAATGTTCTTCAGTACCTTACTCAAGAGATAATTTTCGTACACAATATCATAATGGTTAACGCAAGAGACTAATAGCGTAATTCCACAATTGAAGTTTGCTACCCCGTAGTACAGAAAATTCATCTACCGTCACCCTCTGATTACTTCAAATTATAACTCGTTCTGTGTAAATCCACGGCCATTAGTTACTGCCATTAGCTGCTAATTTCTGTGCCATTTATAATTATAACTTTGTCCCTTAACAAATTGTTACTTTGTCTCCTAACAAATTGTTACTTTGCCCCTTAGTAACTTCTACCCTTAAGCCGTACATGTCTCCCTTAAGAAATGCACATTTGTTCCTAACTTGTGCGCTAAAAATTAGTTACAATTTTGCAGCCATTATTACTTCAAACGCAAGCGGAATTCAGTATAAATTATTACTCTGGCATTTTTTTTTATCGTGTAAAGGTCTATAAGTGTATGATTTTGTATAATATTTCCGCTCGCATTTGAAATTGTAACTAATTTTAAAGGAAATAAGCTTTGTTACTTTCACTCAGCAATCGTGTAATGACAAAAATTATGTAAGTTTTTTGTGTTGTAAAATTATCTCAAATCGCGTTGTACGCATTCAACATTTTAACAAATGTGAAACTTGGGCCAACTGCACGATTGTTGTCAAAATTTGAGAAAATGAGAACAATATTTCGCAGGTTACTTGTTAAGTCCTTATGTGTGGATAAGTAACTGGTGAGATTTTTCACCTTTCGAAGTCGATGTTTGTAATGTCCATGATTGCACTCCAATTTTCGGCAACCGGCTCTGCTTCATGGTCACTGTCAAGGTGTGAACTGGATAATTGAAAAACTGGGCACTGCCGCTGAGCCCCTATTCTAGCGGGCCCTTCAACTAGTAGGCTCATCATGATAACGTGTTTTAACTGTAGTTTGTAAAATACACTATTTTGAACTCACCAAGAAGTTGCTACTTTTAGACCTATGCCAGCACGCGAATTATTCAATAATTCCTTATCAGCGCATGTTCACAGTTTTCTGAACTATAAATTCTGAAATGAAACTTCGGTAATCTACAGCTAGTAGGGCATTTCTTTTTACACCTTAATTCATGTTGCAAACAAAAATCTATTATAATTAGTAAATGATGATTGACGCATTGGATTAAGTAATGGTAGTTGGAACTTCCAGTTATCTGTTGTTGCAAAACCTTACCATCTACAGAGTTTGGTCACAAAATATGAAAATGCGCAGTTATATGAAATTTCCAGTAAGCGCATTATCATAGTTTATCTATCTAGGCAGATCCATCTATAAAAAAATCAGTGTATACATAAAAATGAAGTTGATGTCAATGAATGAATTGAAACATCAAACAAATCCTTTAATTAATGTGTGAGTAGTTTAAACTGATGGACCTAGTGATAAATTTTGTCCACGTCGCACTTCAACCAAAATTCCTGAAATCAACCAACTGAATAAACTTTTAATAGTTATTCGACGAATATACGTATTTTCAAACTAAAGTACCCGAGCATTATCATATATGGACTTTGTTTAACAGAACATGTCGGATCAACTTAACTTACAACTAATAGAAATTACAACTACGTATCTCTGCACGAAGATCCATCATTAATAGACCAGAATACTTATCAAATGGATAGGAAGCTGAAATCACAACATTACACATACTTTACTTTACTTAAAAAATATGCACACTGACGGATATTAATGCACGCGGCAAGTTATACTGTATGCACAGGAAGATTCTATGAGAAATGGATATGTAATTTTTGAACTCAATTCGCTTGAGCAATTGAAGGGATCCGGGCGTCCAGATGTTGGTACCTGTAATCCCTTACATATGTTAATCTTAAATGCGTTCCACAATAATACCAGAGAAAGTAGGAGCAATATCTCGGACGTATCAAATTTGTAATAAAATCGGTTGAAAAAGTACACTCAACAAAACACTTTATGTTATTATGTGGATCGTAACGTAGTGAAGGTCTGCATTACCGTATTGTCCGCGCACTTTGACAGTCCGTCTGCGGGCACGATGACTATCGCAATTCTTCTCCAATGGACTTCAAACTTGATATGCATAGGCCTTGGCTCATAGCTTCAGTCGAAATTGTTGAACAAGGAGATCCGAATGCATATTCCCCACTTAAATAACGTCAAGATGCAGAGGTATCTCAATCGACATAGTCTGAAGCAATATCAATATTACGACGAGAAGCAGTTCTTGGTTTAGGGTTTTTATTTTTGTTTATAGAACCGCATACACATGGTTGAATGCGTATAAAAATTCCAAACCCACCTGGCTGGACAGGTCTTGCGTATTAATGGAGGAGACTCTTTTCTCTGTGATTTGTGTGCTTCGTGGTGACACCCGGTTCAAAAAATTTATATCGAAGGCTGGTCGATCCACCGCGGCACATAATTTATGTCACTACAATGTCAGAATTCCATAGTGTAGTATGTCGGCGAGTTCTTTGCTACTCTAATATCACTTGGTGGCAAGACTTAATTGTCATTCGGTTCATACCAATATCATAAATCAACGTGATTTTACGATTTGCAAAATTTGGTCGGACAGATCATACTGATCACGAATCGAGTTTTCATCGCAAAAGGACGGGATTCCAGCTTTTAGTTTTAGTAACCTGCGATTCATATCATATGACTGCAACCGAATTTAGTAGGTTTAACTTAGAAATTCAATTTCTGTTTTCTAATCGCCACGAGCGGCTGCAATAGTGCGACCTAGTACATTCGACAACAAAAACCACAATCTAAAAACTTACCAAAACGATCTAGCGCAGTTAGCGTCGCGTTAGTTAGCGCCCATCTTTCTCTCTCTTCTCTCCTACAATTTTTTATCTCTACTTTTCCACATTTCTCCAGCTCTTTTCCATATATCTTTTCTCTCCCTTTCTAAAATCTCTGCCCTCGACGCTTTCTCCTATCTCTCTTCTATAAAATTTTTCCGATCTCTCTTCCCTTCATATTCTCTTATTGCGATTCACATTAATATATAGCGCTTGTGCGGTTTATTTGCAACATGTTCAATTGTGCCAAACAGAACAAACTGAAACAAAACGAGCAACGGTGTTATCGTTATCTCGAAGCAAAGTACTTAAAAGTTGACATTTCCGAAATCTCCAGTAGATATAAATTATAATCTGGCAAACCGTAATAAATGTAGCCTTAGATTGTTCAAATATGCCAAGACGACTTGTTGACGTAATTGATGTTCCTACATGGAAATAATTCCTTACAATAACTCAAAACAACTCGACATTATTCATTTCAAAGAAGTTTAATATTAATTGCAACTTTATATCTGTATCTCCAAATGTGGTAGACAGAATCTCATTTATCCTTGTTCCAAATCGATTTGAGATCATATGACAATTAAATTATCTTAGCGCGTCAGATGAGCTTACACTTGTTGATGCAAGAAATATAAAAAAATTGTTAACAAAAATATATGCGTGAAATATCTTGAATCTTGTCATTACTGAATTTACCACATAATATAGAATTTCCGCAGTGATTGTTATTTTCCAAGTGATTTCGAGTCAATAGAATTGAGAATTGAATGAAGAATTTTAAAGGGACTACATTTATTTCACCTATTACACTCTTTGACTGGAAAAATAGTTGATTTATCAAACACACATACACAGTATGACATAGATAAATGTAATATACGTGAATGTGGAAGTAGCGACTGTCGGTGTTGGATTAAGAGTGAATAGTAGTTTTAGAGTTTTACACAACATTCGCATTATTATAGCAATTTTCAATGGAGCAAGTGACAATAATATTATTTGCGTTGGTACTCGGCTAGTGCCTAATAATGCGAATATATTTTGTAGTTCCCTTCTATTCTGCTGCTCTCCTCGAAGGGACTAGTCCTCCAGCTTCAAACTTTCTTCATAGGCTAACACCATGTCTAATTTTTAAAATAAGAGACGTGAACGTGCTCGTTATCTTAATATTATAGATGTCATCGTAATTTGACACGTACCGATAAGTTCAGCCGGAGCGGATATACTCGTTAATATTCCCGCCAAATGATAGAAAGTCCTTTGATTTCTCAATGGCAACAATGCCCGATGAATACACCACTCCCTGTAGATGACACTGGAGCGGTATGCCGGACAAAATGGAATTGTTGGCACTTTCAGTTCATCATCTAGTTTTTTTAAATTGGCATGCACATTAAAAAATTGAGAAAGTGATAACTGTGATGCCAAGTGAACCAAGTGAATGTCTGCAAAATGATAATATTTTATTAGTTAACGAACTGGTGCATTGCGCATTGGTTTGACATTGTGGGATCTGAAAACAATTAATCTGTATTATGTATTACTCATGCAATAGTTTTCTTTACCCAATATCCTCATGGCTAGCACCTCTGAGGATTTACGAAATACGATGTTAAAAGTTACTCGGCAGTCCGCAGTGGTCAAGAAAACACGTCACCCAACTTACTCTAATTACTAATTTTAATGGTTCAGTAGAAATCTCTAAGGATTAGTTACTATTACTAAGTAACACCAGTATAAAAATAATTTCTTCTCCCGACATGTTTACTGCTTCCAGAACGACATTCCAAATGAAAGATATGTTGGATGAAAATCTTTACGATGAACTAATGTCTGACAACAGAGGACGAGTCTGCCACTGAAAATGCCGTGGTTCATATGTTGAAGTTCCACGAAGTCACCTTCCTCCCACGTAATTGGTATATGACAATTGACGCATGTTTAATTAATCACAACATTACGAAACCATCCATTATCTCTACTCACGTATATCTCAATCACGCAAGGATTACCATATATGGACCGTTTTTAATCGAGACTGAAACAACGCAGTAGGATCAAATTTCAAGAATATCATAACTAGTTTAGTTCGGGTGTTTACCCTAGGGTATTCACTCCGGTAAATACCCACTGTGGATATTTGTTTTACACCTGAGAGGTGCTTATTTGATGTTGAGTCCGGTCCTGTTCAATTGATCGTGTACTTAAACGTTACTCTTTCGAGTTGTCTACCCTCTTCAGTTTGCGAACAACCCTATTGCTCTTATTCAGTTCATTTTATTCAAAAAGTGCAAGCGTTATGAATAAGCAACAACTAAATAAACCTGAATTAACTAACCAAATTAGCTCATAAAGATATGTACTCATTCCTGCTACCACAGAATTTACGATCCGGTTAAGCACACAAATTGGAAATAAGCACTCGTGTATTTCCCCGGTAAAATATCAAAATAATAAATACCCGGGAATTTTACAACCATAATCATAATCACTGTGTATCTGTAATAAATCAGAGTGCATAAAAATGTCAACAAATGAAATGAAATAACGAATTAAATAATCCACTGACTATTATGGGGGTAGCTCCAACTGATAAAATCAGCTGATAAAGTATTAGTTTACATCGCCACATAAATCGGAATCACTAAAGTCAATCTACTTCACTAATTTCGCAGTTACTCGATTAATAAACTTATCTATTAACAGGAGTTCCTACATGTGACTCTTGCTATACTACTCAACCGGACAAAATGGGAAATATTTTGTTCTGACCACAATACAATGACTTTCCGTTATCACTCTATCTGCTTACGCGGATTCATGTACAATTAATGAGGAGTATATAAAAATGTTGTCAATGCATGAAATGAGTTAAATAAATATTGAAATAAATCCGTTAATTAATATTTGAGTAGTGTGAACTGATATAATCTAGTGATAACTTTTGGCTATGTCGCACATCATTCCCGAAATCAACCTACTTGACTAACTCGGTAGTCATTCGATCAACTGACGTTTTTTTCTACCAGAATTTCTGCTAACAAAACTATAAACCCCTAATACATTCAAACTGAGATGGACGTCTTGGAACTCTGCTTTACTTTGCATAGAGACGAAGTTAAAAACGTATTATTCGGAAGAATATTCTTTTCTCTTGTGGGATCCAGATTTTTTAGTGAAGATGAGAGACCAAATAAGGAAGACAAAAATACAGTAAAGATGGACGCCGTCTTGGCAAAGGTCGAACGAAAAATAAAGCAGGAGGGAGACGGGTAATGTAGCTAATTCAGATTTACGTACAACAAAATTGAATGCAGGAATGATTCTATCTTCAATGATTGACGCTAATCAGTCTTAGCGATTAGTTCTAAAAAAACTTATTATGAATTATTTATTTTTGTTTCCCCTAACTAAATATCGCAGAACCTGTCATTTAAATGACCACACTAACTTAAATCTTAAATAAACCGTCGTAAGACGCAGGATCTCCGTGTTGCCTCGCAGCACAGATAATCCGGACAACTACATAGATAGATAACTGAATGGTGATCTGGGTCGCGGCCACCCTCTGACACCCACTCTTTATTGCATTTATGCACGTCTCGGACCATTCTCAGCAACTTTAAAAATGTGACCTCTGGTGACCTGGGTCAAAGGTCGCCTGGCGAGGTCACATTAACATTTGGGGACTCTTGTGACCTTGCCTTCCTACCCTGAAAGTTTAGTCGAAATCCGTCCACATTTACTCAATGAAAAGTGGGGACGAAGGGATAGACAACATTCACGTAATGTATTGCTTACGCAACACGTAATAATACACGATAGATATTCTATGACAAACACCCTAGGCTGCCAGAATCGGAGTGGGCGTTATGACATGTCTTAATCACTAATTTAGAGGCGACACAGATTCATGCGGATGAAGCTGAAATGATTTAAGAGAGTATGCGTTACCGTAACGCATATTGCTTGTCGTATATCAACTTACTATAAAAGGAATCATGGATGTTGACGGAGAAAATAGATTGAAAGTAGTATACTTAAAGAATTGTACAATACTGGGGTAACCGAATTGCCAAATAATGCGATGAAGAGAGCCGAACATAACAGGAAAGCCACGGAAGACTTATACTTAAGGCGTAGTAGGTCATATCCTTTGGACTAAACATGAAAATCTTATACAAGAGAGCAATTACTTTGTGTTAAGGGAAATGCAAAATGATGACGACATGAACACTGATACGATACATTAATATGTATATAATATCGTATAGCAGATATGTCAGTCGAATGCAATTTCTAGTCAGAAGAACCAACATTTTGAAACAACTACACGAAACCGAAACATTGAGTGACACTACCGATGGCGGAGGAAAGAACCATGACTGACTATAATTTAGGATGGTAGAAACCTCGAGTGCTAATGTCAACCACTCGAAAAACTAGGAGCAAGGCAGTCTCTATCATTCAATTGGACCAGGTGTGAGTTGTCAGAGGATCGAAGAAACCATTAGTTATGCAATAGACAACTGCTTAATTCCGTACGATTGGGTCTCCAACGTAATGCAACTATAGCACAACAGTCAGGCTCTGTAAATAAAATGAAAACAACGCTGGGAAGAACCAGGACTGACTATATCGGAATGAACCAGGACTGATTGTCATCGGAATGAACAATTGTTGATTCTACAATCTGCGCTCTGAAGGCACTGCAGTGACGCTAAGACTAGCGTTAAAATTTACCACAAATAAACCCAAGAACTTTGACACATATATCCGAAAGACGCTGTTTCAAATCTGGAATGGTAAGTCGCTCCATCCACTTCTTGGGTCAAAGTCTACATTGTTGACCTTCTGGTTGAATTCTGAATGTTATAAAGTTAATATTTTTAATGTGTGGAAAAAGACAGTTCTCTGCGTCTCGTCTCACTTTTGAAGCCTTACTCGAGCACTTTTCCCTCGCAGATCAAACCGACAGATGCAGCCATACGTGCCAGTTGGGTACATGTGCACTTACAAAATACAACCGATGGTTAACATGTGAACTGTACGGGAGAGTGTACAAGAATGGTTGTCCTGACGTTCCATAACACTCAATATTTGAATGTACCTTGAACCTTACTACCAAGTACGAACGCAGTCACAACCGGCGGAGCATATGAACATCAATTGACAAAGCCAAATGCAATTGAACGAACGGCCGCGACGGGTGCAAGCAATGGTGACTACATGAACACAGATATCAGTCGAATGCCGTTACAGGCTATAAGAGTCCACTTACCGCCGACGGGATATTGAGTGACACTCCCACTACCAGTCAAATGAACTACGCGTGATAGCCAGTTACGATTGAAAGTGCCACAAATAATAACTTTTTTTGTTAGAAGGCAGCAGAACCTACGTTGCCGGATACGGCTCAATGAGCCATTAGTAAGACTACCTAATCTGATCGGAGGAACCTAGAATGATACTGACAGCGACACCCGAATGAACTAGTATCCTAATTTTTCACTTGGTCGAAATGGCCAGGAGCAGGATTGTTTACGGACGAAAGAACCTAAGATGGTGTTAAACATAGGGTTGAATGAGCCATCAATGATATTGAGAGTTAGTCCGAGATGACATGGTGTGGCACTGCTCCTAAATGTCGATTGAACCGCTAACAATATGATCGAAAGATCCATGTGTGATAATCGTCTTTTTCACAAGACTTACGTTGACACTTACGGTCGAATCAACCGTAGAGTTCTTTATAACATATGAACCATGAGCTCGGATGGTCGATTGTGCCATGGCCACGAATGACGCTTCCATGTATGCTTGTATCAGGTTGGTGTTAAGCTGATACTTTCAATTGAAAAAAGGGCTCCAACGAGTGAGAACATTTGCCACAGCGAGTAATGCGTAAAACAGAAAATGTGAATTCACGTTTCCCCTGTGAGCAAGCGCGTAAAAGTTAACGAGTTTTAAAAATAAACAATACATTTTGTGCCAAATAGACCCAGGACCGACTGACTGTTATATACTCGGAGGCCACCGCTCAAAGGACTCCAATGGGATTTTGAGATGTGTTATACCCATTGGAGTTCTGAACGACATTTGTGAAGTAACCAATCCAAAACGTCTAACGGTTGGAAGATATAAATACGTGGGGGCACGTTCTGCTCCCAGGCGGAGCTGTATCGACATCATGAGACATCGCGCCTAACTATTTAGATATTGTTAGAAACGAAGAGACAAAAATTTGTTTAAAGGAATAATTTAGACAGATTCATAGGCGCATATAGAATAACCGAATTATCCTCTTCTTACTAATGTTAAATCTTTGAAATTTGCTCAATTGTAGTTCATATTTTTGGAAATTTGTCGTGTCCCTTGAAAGCTTCTACCCAGAATTGGCTTTCAAATTTTACAGTTGGTTGGAAGCACACGGCTATTATTGCCCAGGTAAACCTTACAAGATAAACCACTAACGTAAAACATCAAATGACGCGACCCTTATAACAGTACTTTCAAACTCCAATATTTTATTTCACCGATTATAGAAATTAAAAGGTTCATGGAGAGCCACAGAATTTCATTTATCCTGCTCCAAGTCGGTCTCGTGGAATACGTAGATACCTTCCATTGTAAGAAAATTTCCGAAAGTACATTATACGTAATATTATAATTATGGACCTATTTATTAACATATAACCAAATTTACAGATCATCGCCTTTTCCATGTGGAAGATCTTACCGAGTTAACCAGTGAGGACTACCAGGAGCTCATTCCGAGGCTAGCAGATCGCAAAATATTCCACAAGGCTGTGAAGCAGAGGCGTAAGTTATGAATTAATCTATGGTCCACGGTAACACATTGGCACTACTAATAAATTAATTGGACATGCAGCCAGCTTCTTGAATGCTGTCAGCAATGAAACAGATAATCTACACACATGTGGGAACAAGAACCATTGCAGAAAATTGAAGTGCTGAGGCATCAGTTCGTAACTAGTGATTAATATATTACATCGTTACAGCGCACTAATACTAATCACTCATGAATTTGGTTTTTTGTATCAACATTTAGACGTACAGATGCAACAGCCACCAAGGGAGACGATGTCTTCGAGTCATCACTCATCAACGGAATAACGCCCAAAAATATTTATTGTAGTAAATAGTACTAAACTTTAGCATGTTATGTTGATTGCAACGAAAATGCGAATTGTATAGCTAGGAAGTACCGAGAACCAAATTATTCGGACTAATTCAAAACAGATGATTTCATTCGATACAGAACGAAATTAGATTCGGATAAAATATTTTTTTATATAGTGAGATTTCGGGATTAAGTAATAGGATTAGTTTGTACAATATGGGTTAGCGAGATTTGCGAATTAGGACTAATTAATTATAATCCTAATCAATATTCATTAATCCATAATCAGGATTAGACGAACTCTCCTTCACATGATAGAATACCTTACACTAAATATCATGTCATATCATAAACAATATAGAACACTGTCACAGGCTATTATTTTCATGTCCAATTTTACTGAATTTTTGTCGCGTCCTAGTAATTAATTTGTTAGACTTTTAAAAGATTGAACGCAAATATTTCTAACTTTGAACGCAAAGCAAAATTGAATTGGGCTAGTTGGAGTGCTCATTTACTTTTGGGCTTCTCCGTATGCTTCTGGAATCTGGACTGATTGAATTGGTTTTGTGTGAAATGAGACAGTGATAGGGACAAGTGTGACAGTATTGTTGATCGTACCCATTCGTTACATTCAAACGACTTAGTTATCTATATAGTGCGTCTGAAATGTCTTGCGAGCCACCGTGACTAATTTTTAAATAAAATTGGCGGGAAAAGAGGTGATGCGCGACATTTCGTTCCCACTACCTAGCGTCTAAAAATTCCATCCACTTCTCAACCGAAGTTCAAACATCATTTCCCTTCCTCAACTTTCCAATTTCATCTTCCCGTGAATTCCTCAACTTTCCAATTTCAACTCACGCATATAGTTCAGCACTGGAGGGAATGAAATGGTGCGGATCTCCACATTCCCTCCACTTTTATTCAAAAATTAGTCACGAGTGGTTGCAAGACTTTTAAGACGCATTTCCGGAGAATAGTATGCTAACCTGAAAATTAGCAAGATTAATTTACCACTTGTCAAATTGGATACTTGGTGCGGATTGACAATTAATATGCATAAGACGAAATACATTATTTTTCATAAAAAAAATCTTTCCATCCAGGCACATCAACTTAATGAGTATTTACGTGTGGGTAGTCTAGTTTATTATTAAGTTTCATGTTTTACAATTTCAATGTTTTTGGTTTGTATAGTTTGTATGTATATGTTGTAGTCCATGTGTATATCCAGTCCGAGTGCACGCAGGCTAGTCCATCTGTCTCCGGACTAGCCCGT
>JAQGCA010002522.1:0-13687 GCA_034698945.1 Protaphorura quadriocellata | reverse complement strand
TAATTGTAATTTGTAACTGAATTTATATTTTTCTCAATTACTTTTACAATTACTTAAAATTTTAACCATCAAATACAAAGATGTAACTATGATGTTAGCACGCATAAAATTATCATTTCGTGAAAGTAATTTGAATTGTAATTTGTAATTGTAGTTGCATTTTCAATTACAATTACGTAATTGTAATTGAAATTAATTACTTTTCCATTTTTGTCCATGTAATTGTAATTGTAGTTAATTACTTTAGAAATTTCTCCATGTATTTGTAATTATAATTAATTACAATCAGAAATGAAGGTGTAATTTGTAATTTGTATTTAATTACAGTCTTAAAGTAATTGACCCAAGTCTGGTAACTACACACCCAATTTAAAGTTAGACTGAGGTAATATGGCAATGGGGTTAATGTTTATGAACAACCCTGCAGTTTAGCATCATGGGTCGTGAAGTCTGGCATGACGTGGTATGTGGCACGTGGGATTTGCAGTTATGTCGAAAGTCCAACGTGATGTCGATGTCGAATGTGGATATGTGTTGTGCTTTGGATGGAATTGGACATTGAAGTCAAGTTAACATTCCTTGTTGAGCACCTAAATGGTTCTGACACGGATGGTTCTAATGGACTCAAGAGTTCCCTGGTCACCCTTACGGTTCGGGAAGGCTATTTTGGAAGGAAACGGTGCACTGATGGTCTGGTCACCGGGTGCGGGTATTTGTCTTGGACGTCAATTTATTCCTCCTCCTCCTTCTGTGACTTTCTTGGACATGAGTGATGAAGAAAAGATGTTTCTTCATGACGGAACTACGACACTGGAATTTCCGGTGGTAGGGAACACATTTCGTTTAATAAAATGCCCGGGTATCGTAATGGGTCAGACACTCTTGCCTTCGCTGCGGTTTGGCATTATTGGTCATTAAACTCTTCCATTGTCTGGGGCAAAATTATTTGAGAACCTCCTTACTAGGTAAGCTCATATTGCCCAAACATAAAAAGTGAAGAGGATTTTGCAAAATTTGAGTCCTGCAGAAAGTGGTTCGATTCTTGTAGTAACCTGACTGTTTTACCGATAATGCTTAGTCATGACGTCATTGACCCGCCGACTTCATAACTTGTGACACGGGAGAGATAGGGTCTTCATAAGAGTAGTGACACCTGTTTGTACCTATCTTGTGTAGCACCAAATATTGCCAAAACTTTCTAGAAATCGAACTAATTTCTGCGGAATTCAAATCGTACAGAATTTTCTTTCTATTCGGACAGTATGAGCTTACCTCTTAGGAGAGTTGCCAAATTATTTTGTTGTCGACTTGATATCGACACCAGGAATGGTAGAATTGTCAAGTTTTTTTTACTTGCTCATTTTTGCCTTGTTTTGGAGAGTGAAGTTCTGTTTGGAACCGGTATCCTAAAATCCGGGCCTGAGACAAGATTAGACGAAGATATTCCATGTGTGTTGAAGCAATATAGGAATAGGAGACAAGACTTGGAAAGGATTTCCTGGATGCTTTCCTTGGAACTGAACTCCAGGAAAGGAACAGTTAGCGGATTCTTGCTAAAGTAGTCGTAGTCGTAGTAAAGGTGCAGCTGTGTAGCTGAAGGCAAGAATAGATATTTAGAAGGGAGTAGTTGGTAAACGTAATACAAGTTTCTCATGTAGAAGTAAGGAGGAAAACCGTATCGTATATAGCGAAAAAAAACGAGATCGAAATGGCACATCTGGGAAAGTCTGATGGTAAAACCTCCAGATGTGATCCCGTGCATTTCTGCCACTTTATTTTATCCAACGACTACTACGAAGGACTAAACTACTCTGATACGATACGATAGGGTTACTTCAATTCACCCGGCACATATTGCAACTCCGATACGGTATGGCCCGCCCGTATAACTTACATGTATCGACTCTAACCAGTTTCACTTCGGATACGGGTGTACAGGGTGTCACTCATGTTTCATCATTTCCACGACTCAAGGTGTTGCCAAAATACTAATAAGACTCATACGATGGTGCCCTGGGTTCACCTTGTCTTCCTCAGAGTTAAATATCCGAATTTAGTAATAGAATTTAAAATTTAATGTTCGAATTTTATGAGGAATCCGAATTTTGCAAGAATTACCGACCATCTTTTTGGAAGTTATAGAATGTGTCTCTGTTCACTTTTTTGGACAGGTGTTCAGTTCCTATTCGGATACACATAGGAGGAATGTTTATGCACCACCCTCTAAGAATTTTGAACACTTCCTCCATTTCGACCAGTTTAGGAGAAAGTAGAAATTGAATGAATTTTGCTTCTAGCTGTACATAGTGGGAATTTCTGCATGCCTTTGTTTTCACCCAAGGCACCGATCGGGAAAATGTCGAAATAATCTCTTTGCAATGTAATGGGAACTCCCAGGTTCTACAAGTACCCAGTGGAAATGGAGTAAACAGTGAATAATCGAATAAAATATCGATAATGCACGAAATACTGGAATTGAGTTTATGAAAACCAGCCGGTCGATTCTGGAATCATAAAATACGTCAAAAAATTCTAGAATAAGGCGTAAGGGAAACAAATCCTTTCGACAGGTGGTCTTGGTGGTACGAAATGAACTATGTCCTTCACATTTAAAATTAAATGAAGTTGACACAGGTGGATAGGCACTCATGGACGGAAGAGTAGCAGCGGGTGCTTTGTAATAATAATAATAATAGTTACACTTGAGGCAATGAAGATTTTCCGCGGAATTGGCGCAGAGCAGGTGGCGTCAGTCTCAGTATTTTTTTTTATTTGACACATGAGGCTTGATTGAAGAAGATGGATTATGAAATTGGTGATTACAACCTCTGTCGTTCACGCAATGTGTGTAGATATTACATTGAACAGTAGCAGTAGAGATAATCTGCTTTATTTGTACAGGGTGTTCAATACGATATCAGCTTTTGAATTAATCTAACCATAGACAAGACAGTGTAGTGGTAGTGGTAGGGGGTTCCCATCTGCTACCTGTCGCAACAGGGTTCGATTCCTCTGGCCTGGTATACCTCAGCCCGAATTCGTAGACTGAAAGTTTTTTCCTTGCACACGCGGTGGTTTCACCCACTTTCGCTTTCATAAGTCAGTAAAGGGGTAGGAAAGTCGGGTACCACGAGGATGCCCAAGGATGGTTAAAACACTGGGTGTAGTGCGTTGATAGTGCAGTAATGCATTCGACAATATGTGGTGAATTCTGAACTTGTTTAGCATGGCTTGGGGTATTCTCCCTCGTAGAAATAGACGATAAGCCACAGCTTCACTAAGAATGGGTAAAATTCTGTTATCTGGTAGCAAATGATAGACTATAACCCTTACCAATATGAGAATGTCTGGAACACCCTGTACTGTACCTGCTGGCATGGGATTTTAAGTTCTGAGTCTGAAAAGTGGAATTGTAGCAGGTGTGAAAAGTGCCAGCGCTTCGGTACTTTTTTATGTTTTTTATACTTGGAAATCCAAGGAGCGACGAACGGGCATGCATGGATTTGGATTTTTACTTTAGTTTGGTAGAAGCACAACATTTAAACCCAAAAACCTGTGCTTGTTCTCATCTATTTTGTAAAAAAATAGTAAAAAAAAGTAAAGTGATAGATAGGATAAATTATAGAAGAAACTAGGTGTACGTACTTTGGTCGTTTGTGATGGGAATAGAATTTAATTAGAAACAGATGTTCTTTTCATATATATATTTCCTTTTCAGGAGGTTTTACACTAACAGAGTTTTGGAGTTTACTCTAATACAAGTGGTTATTCCAAACTTTTCCCATTCATTCATTCAATTTCATTCCCAGACCCGGACTTTTCCTCGAGAGCCTTTTCTCCTGATTTCTCACGCGCACTCTTCATGTAAAAACTTGAATAAATTGTCTCAGTCTAAGGACCAACCAGTCTGTCTTTGACAAGTCTGCCAGGAAATGAAACGGTAGCAGCCGCTATGGCTATATGTCTGTATTAATTGGAAATTCTAAGAAAATGTTCTTAGGGTGGCAATGGCAATCGCAAACGAAATTGGAAATGTTCGAAGAAAATACTCTACTCAAAGAAATCTTAGAATTTTTGCTTGTATTAGTCCGAATAGCATAGTGGTCGTGCAGGTAGCCCTTCTTACCTCACTACGTTGAGGGTTTTATCACTGTCTCAGAAATGGTTGAGGTTCATGCTTGACAGAGATTTTTTATTCCAACCACAAGGTGACCTTCTCTGGGTCAAATGCAAATCTAGTAGTAATTAATACTCCAATGTTATGTGACTAACATAATCGGCATACCAGAATGTTTAGAGTCCTAACAAATTGGAAAATAACACTATAGTCTCCATGCAAATGCAATGGACATCCTAGACTGCCATGCTGTCGTTCCTTAAGGCGGCGATTAGATACGGCAGCCCTCTGACAATTAATTCTGAGAAGATTCCATATAGCAGATGACCTGCGATTGTCTCATGTCACTCTAGGTAGAGTATCATCTGCAAAGGAAAAGCCAACGATCTTTTCAGTTTGATTCCAATGGATTCGCAGGAGTTTGCCAAATAGAATCATCACTTAAAATTCCCAGTCAAAATATTTCACTGAATTTTCTGAACAAAAATTCATAATGTGACGATTTTGTTCTGATTTTGTTCAACAGTTTTGAGTAAAGAGAACACTCATCACTCACCATATCAACATCGGATGAGTGAAAGCCCAAAGGCTAGTTCTTCAGGAGGAAGTGGGAGTGGAAGACAGTCACCAGGAATGCCGGTTGTCAAGAGTAGTTCTAGTCCGTCGTCGCACCCAAGTCATACCAGTAGCTTTGGTCACCATTTCTCATCCCCACATAGTACGACGACGACGACGACGGCTGGATCGTCTTCCGCGGGGCATAATGGGACGTCGAATCGTCCAGGGAGAACTCCATCCCCCTCACCCATCAATGGCACTTCTAATAACAACAATGCCAACACTTCTGGCGGATCTTCTTCCGGGAGAACACCTTCGTCGTCTTCAAATTCCTCTGGCTCAGGAGCGTCATCAAGTACGTCTTCGTGAATAATGTCAACTAATTTTGTAGTCTTATCACAAGGAAACCACTTTGATATAAAAAATAAATACGTCGAATCGGAAACCAGCCAGGCAGGTCATAACGAGTGATAGGTTACCAGATAAGATTTTGTTTCACTATGCGGTGCTCGAAAGAACACCGCACAGCCGTGACGGCAAAAAGGAGGTCGTTGGATTTGCCTACATTTTCAATAATGTGGCAACTGATCTGCTGAACAACTTTTGTGAAAGTCATACCCTGTAAAATGCTACCGTTTGTCCACCAAATTTGCAAGGGCCACATACACTTCGTGGCGTCATTGATACGTCACGAATTACTTTGACCTCACTAAGTGCATTTGTCACTACTCACATTTGTAGTGGTCAATCGGCTAGAATTTTTGGGGTTTGACCGTCACAAGAGTTGTCGTTGAGGTGTGGATGTATCAAAGCGGTTATATCAAATCCAAATCCCACTCTCAGATACTCAACAGCCTACTTTTTGGAGCAATCGCTTTTTTCCTCTTCCAGTGTATTCTGTAAAACTTATACGAATTACCAATGTGTCGCTAGAAATGTGGAGTTAAATTATTTGTATGGGAAACACACAAGATATCATGACTAGCACAATTGAAATGATAAGTGGTTTCCTTGCCTGAGTCGAATATGAAGGAAATTGCACTCTTATGAGTTATTTTGTTTCTTCAGGAGAAGTATTGAATCTTCTAAGTGGGCCGGGGACCACAGCGAGACACATTGTAAAAATAAAACGATTCTTGGGGACTTTACTGCATTTTGGATGCGATATCTCACCTGAGGTGGGTGACAGAGTCAGAAATCTAGTCTTCAGTCTAGTGGTGAGTAAACTTTTCATAAGTAAATACGTAGTTAATTTCATGCTTATCCAAAATTTGCCAAACTCAACCAAAAATGGATTTGTTGATAGATTTTTTTTCTTTTTATTCTATTTACAGAGTGGTCATATAAGCGTAGAAGAATTTCATCATTCCCTTCAAGAAGTCACATCTTTTCCTCTTCGACCCTTTGTCCTCCCATTTCTCCGGGCCCACCTGTCCATTCTCCAAAGAGAGATCAGTCATTTAGCTCGGATTTCTAAACAGGTACCGTCAGAGCAATAATTTTTGAATTTAACGGCCTTACTTTGGTTATGGTATGCACAATGCACTTAATGCTTGTTTTTTTTGCAGAGCCCGTTAAGTTTTATTCGAAGTAATGAGCAAGTAATTACCGAAGCTGGGTCTTCCCCTGGAGAACCATGTGACATATTTCATTCAGAAGCGGCTGATTTGGGAATACAAGGAAAAAGAAAAGCTTCTGAGAGGTCAGATTTTTTTACAAGGGACATTATTCAAACTCGAATACATACTCGAATTTGAAGGTTTTTGTGGCAGATAGATAAGATTTCGATTTATTGCCAGAAATTTTTAAAACGTCATTAGTTAAGCCTCCGCGTTTATTCGAATCAAGCCCATGTTAAGGTCAAGAGGATCGTAATAGCGAAGGAACCGACCTGTTTTGTCGGATAGTCATACGGAAACCGGATTTGTCGAATACCGCTACATGCCAAATTATGGAGTAATAATAACAGGTCATCTTTTTTTCTGAGGAAATTTTGAAGATATCGGGGTCATTGTAGCAGGTTTTTACGGATGAAAAGTGTCCCTTGTAATGTTGACTTGGCTAGACATAAAACTTGTTTTCTAAAGTGACAGATTCTGTGCGACACAAGATTGTTCTAAGCGGTCGGGTTTGGGCACAAGTGTTAGAATAGAGTTCTCTACCGTTTTTCGCTCTGCTCTGATCCGAATTCGGATCCAGAAGTCTTGTCTAAAGAAAAGTATAGTAAGAGTAGTAGTAGCCGTGCTGGGATTTGCTGTAGTAGATTGTAGATTGGAACAGCCGGGATGGGAACGGAGCTAGTGGAAGGAAAAATGAGAGTCAAACAGCTGTGTTCGTCCTGCATATATAAAATATGTGGCATGTGGTGTTTTTAAGTTTCAATGGAATGGAATATAGCAAAAACTCTCCGACAGTTTGTACTTTGGGACCATTCCATGTTCCAGGATTGATATTGACCATCTGTGCTAGCTGCCAGTGTCATACCGGGCTATATATGTTCCAGGCTGAAATTTTAAAATCCGAGGTTCTTTTCAGTCTCTGAATTTTGAAAATACCACATTTTCCAAGTGGTTCGGGCCAATGAGTGATCAATTTCGTTTTCCGGATAAATCACTTCGGCTGTAGGGGAAAATGTTCAAATTTCATGTCACGTGGCTGGAATGTAAGACAATCATTGAGAATACCAGGTTTTGTGTCAGGTCGTTATCAATCTTCATGGCATATTTTCTGCCGACTGGGAAGGTAGTAAGGTGAATACTCGCGTGGATGGAAAGTGCTTTACTGTGGCGATTCCATATATAGCAGCTTCTGGAATAAACCCTATAATGAAATTTCATCATGTTAGGCGTGGGAATTGCAGATCGATCTACAAATTAGTCCTGAGTATTAATTTTCTTATCCAAATGGTGGTAATGTAAAGTCTGCACTGGACAGGAATTATTGTAAAGATTGTCAAAAAAATACTGCCATGTGGAATCGCCACTCAAGGCAAGCAAGACACACGGGATAATGAAAACACCAATAAGCGTTAATATTATTACGAGCACAACGGACACCAGTTTCACCTGATTTTAATTCGAGCCTGCGACAGAAATGTCGACCTGGCACTCGCACCGGTTTCTGGTGGAATCCAACTGTGTCAAGTCTTTCATTCCCGTGCACTGCAAAAACTTATGCATATGGAGCTAGAACGGAACTCCTTTCACTCTTAAATTTTTTGATTAAAATGCCAAAATGTAATGTAAGGAGCTGTAGAAGATTTAATCCTTCAAATATTTTCTCTTTCATTTTTTTTAGCTTTTATGAAAATTCTGAGCCCTCTGATCACACTTCTTCATCGACATATACTTCCACACCGAAACGACACCATGGGAGCATGTTTTCTCCATCATTTTTCATTTCGACCGGCGGTGGTGGTGGAGGTGGAAATGGTGGGTCATCGTCAGCAGTGGGCGAGTTGAGGGAATATTACACATCTAGTTACCCAATTCTAGGAGCTCATCATGGTCATTCTCACCATCCTGAAACATCTTCTAACCAGTCAGCAAATCCTACCACTAATGGGATCACAAAAGGTCCAGGTCCAGAAGATGAGTGGAAAAATATCCATGTCATGCTCAATTGCATTCTCAGCATGGTGGAGAAAACTAAGAGAGCTTTGAGTATCTTACAGAATAGAACTTTCCATAATGAAAATGAAACTTGTGTCAACTCTTCCTCCTCTTCTTCCGCATCTTCTTCCACCAATGCTTGGCTGAGACGACCCACGTTCACGACCGTGGATAATTCAGAAGACTTTAAACGACATGCTGGAGAAATGATGGCACAAGCTTTGAGGGCAACTGAGGATCGTGTGGCGGAAGTGAAACGGCGGGCTGGTACGTAAGACATATCAAACAAACTTTGAAATATGTATATTTTTAAGGTTATATTACTTCGAAATTGAGTTCAGAATTTCAGTCTGGCCGTCAAAGTACAATCTTTCCAAATTGGATCGGAACATTTCTCCAAAAAAGTGAAAGAATGGTGTCCACCAGGAGCGTTCCCAATCGAAATATTTTGTCATGACGTTAAAAATTCTTGAGTTCTGTGGACGGGGACCTTGTTACTAGCATTTTACGGGGAATCCGATTACGCAAGAATTGACCATCCTGATAGAATTTGTAATACCTGGACGTTCGTAGGGTGACTCCTGTTACTTTTTTGGCAGTTCCTGCGAGGACACTTTATGACAAGGGCGGTCGTTTAACTTATTTGGATGTAATCCTTAGGGGTGCCTGAGACATGCTACCATTTAATAATCCAATATTATGGCTAATCTATCAATACGTGATTTGTGTTCCTTGCCTAAGATGAATCCTCCGGGACAGAAAACTCAATACAATTTTGGAAATTGTTCAAACGAACAGTGTTTCATCCATTTTGAACCGAAGATCCCGGGATATCTGAGAAGTTCTGTTCTGATTAGAAATCCAACCTAAAAGACACCACATACTCCTTTTGCAAAATGTACCCCGTTGGAAATCTTTGGATTTTTTACATGTTGTACTCCTTGGGATTCCGAACAACTTTTGTGAAGAACCTACCACCAAAAGTCAAACCGTTTGGCCGCTAGAAATACACTGTTGGGCAAGTGCGCTGACGTAAAGTGAAAGTCAAAGTGAAAGTCACTGTACGCCATCGCACATCGCCAACAGTGTATTTCTAGCTGCCGAACGATTAGACTTTTTGGGTATGTCCTTCACAAAAGTTGTTCAGAATCACAAGGACTACAACATACACAAAATCCAAAGATTTCCATCGGGGAAAATTTTTCCATAATGTGTATGTGGTATCGTTTGTCCATTGTTCTATGCACAAGCATGGATAACGATAATGTTCCCATGAAATGTAGTTGTAAAAATTGTGAATTGTCTTGCCGAAACCTCGAGGATGGTCTCCTTTGTCTCTTTTACATGTTACATTACATGAGAAAATTTTGTGAGTGCAAGGGTGGTTGACTGGTGAAAGGGCTACTGCGGAACATTGTTACTCGTATATACGCATAAAATAATCTTGGTTTAAATTGCTAACAAGATACATTTTCTTTCGTGAGAAAAGATGCACATGTCCGCAAGTAGTCTCAAAGCGAATGACAATGTGTACACAAGTGGAGGTAAAGCTTTTCCTCTTCCTACTGATGGAAACCCGCCATTTCTAGTCTACCATCTATTTGGTGACTACCTCTAATAAACCGCACTGGACTAAACTTCTCTCAACATTTTCCAGAACCTACTTAATCCTACCTCGATCTTTGATGCGTACTTCATCAAATAGAACAAACTAAAATGACAAGGAGCGATGTTCAGACGTAAAACTGAAATCAGGATTAACAATCCTGATTTCTCGTGTCGTAGTGAGTGTAGGGTTTTAATCCTCCAGGTCCGGGGTTCAATTCCTGTTTAGCCCACTTCCCAATTCCTGGTACTCTGTTCTCGCACGGTACGTAGTCCTCGGAGATCTTGCCTTAATTATCTGGGCTGTTGCGGCCTCTAGAGTAATTTCTCTAGAGAAGAGTCAACTCGTTGGTATCGATTCAGCCCTAGAAGCTTAGAATTCGTTCATGTGATAAGGCGACCTCATACTTTCAGACGTTTCAAAACTAATTAATCTAATCAGATCCTCATTACTGCGAGTTTTTTTACTAACTTATTCTGCCGACTGAATCTTCATATTTCCATGGCCAGGAAACTTGAGCTGAATAAATCCTGAAGACTTGTATTTTGCATTCGAACGCTGTCCCTTGTCAATTTTACCGACATATAATCAAAATACATCAGCGGTGCTGGAACTGTGTATTTTTGTTATTCTCAAATTATTCTCATTATCCCTCAAAGAAAAATAAATATTTTCTTTCCCAAACTCACTTGGCCGTCCTAGCTATCCTTTAATTCCAATCCAAAAGTTACTCTGTAACTTCCACTAAACTTTCGTCTTCTTATAGTAGAATTCAATTCTTTGCCTGCGTTGAATTAAAAATTTGAATGTCGTTGTTTTCTATTTCTTACAGAAGAAGCCGTGCAAGAAGTGAAGAGACAAGCATTAGTAGAACTTCAACGCGCCGTCGCAGCTGCAGAGGCTAGAGCTTGTGAAACAGTTGCAACAGAGCGTGCTAGACTGGAAAGAGTTTTCTTGGATTCTAGAAGAACTCCTGGAGATTCTAATATTCTCGGTGCTCCAGTTGACCCAGAGGTATTAATATTTAAGAAATAGTTCTCTTTAACAAATATTTCTCTGGTTCTTTTTTACTAAAACCTTCTTCGTCACCGTGTGGCACTCACCGATGGATCAATTGGGATTTATTCTTATTGTTGTGAGGAATGTTATGCTTTGATATGTGAATAAACAAATCTGAATCTGAATAGTTTGATTCCTTTTGTCGTGCACAGAGACAAGGAACAGTTCTGCTTGGTGTGGTCATAGGTCAAATTCCTGGGCCGAAAAAATACAAATTGTTTGTTCAGTTCATACTGGTATTTGCCTCAGTTCCAGAAATACTAAAACCTAAATGGCGTTGTGTTTTTTGAAGTGTGTTGCGCGATGGCGGTGGTTACGACGAAATGCAAAGGTAGATTTCATTGTGTTACCACCGTCGCATAGAAAACTTGCCAAGTGTACTTTTTACAATGAAAAACGAGCTGACTCCTCGTGTCCCCAAGGGAATTTCGAATTGAGAACACACCCTCCAAATTCACGTTGCCGGGGTCATGAGCCCAAAACCTAGACATTTGACCTTGACTCTTCCTAAGTTGGGGTCTTACTTGTGTAATGTTATAAGTTATTGTTAAGTATATTGTGTTATAAGTGTAATGACTTATACTAAATGATTAATTTTTAATTTCATGTTTCAGACTTGTTGGAACTGTGGTCGAAAGGCACATGAAACTTGTAGTGGGTGCAACATGGCGCGCTATTGCAGCGCTTTCTGTCAACACAAAGATTGGGAGCATCACCATAGTGTCTGTGGGAGACACAGTTCCCATAACAGTAACCCGACCACCGAAAGAGTCACAGTCACCGGGGTCACTGCCGTAGAGAGTAAAACATCTCATGTACAAGAAAATAGTAATTCACCCCCACTAAACGTTAGCAACCCTTCCCCTGAGAATTTGTCACCTCGTTCTAATAATTAGAATTAATAAATTAAGTTGTATTCCAGTATATTCGTGTTCTTAAGTTTTATTAAAGACGTAAGATTCTATCACACTTTCAAGTATTACTCTTAATTCGTGTTCACATTTACTTTTCGATTGAATCAATATTATTACTTGAGAAAAAATTCAGATATGAACTTGATCAGCCTCAACCCCTCTCCTTCCAGTTCAAATCTCTCGAAGTGTGGAGTGGTGACAATCAGGGCATTTCGTCAAGTCAGTATAGTAATTAACCTGCAATTATATTAGCACACACGAAAAATTAAAACCACTTCACAGGAATATAATACAAACTCTCGCATTATTTATGTTTTAAATCGTAACTTCCCCAGCCAGGTTAAACACACACTGATGAAATTATCCAGCGAGACAGACACACAAATATACACCAATTCACACTCGCGGTAATGCAGGGTGAAAGGTCAGAGTCAAACTTACATCCGCGAATCGATTGGTCGTACACTCGGGACAGCAAAACTATTTGTGTAATACTGTAATTATCAACGCGTGACTACCGAATATTAGTTAGCTTAGCACTGCTGTGGTTACACCGTATTTCTGCTTTTGCACATCTGGGCATCTTTTCTACTAATATTATCCAATGAATCTAACTCAGCCAGAGTCAGTATTCAAAAAGTTTCGGCTAATCCCGATGGAAGCTGATTCCTAATCTTAACAACACTAGCACTACTACACTTCTACTTCTACTGACGTGAGGATCAACCAGTTAAAGTTAAAAAAAAGTACAATGAGCTACCTGAACCAAATAAATAAATAAATGGAGTATGCTCTACAGAAAAAAGAGATACAAAATAAGACGTCGACTTACGCTTGGATGCTCAGAGCACAATTTTAACACTCTCATGGCTCGAATGACGTACCCACAACGTGAGCAAATGACGCCAGTAACTCTCCGGTCACAAATGCAACCGGGTTTCTGTGGATTTGGTGGCTCACCGCCATTACCATCGCCAGCTTGGTTCACGCTCTGCATGAATTCCATGATTTATCTATGGGGAAAAAATCAAAATATGTGTATAAATTTTTCCAGATTCAACTAACCTCCAAAATAACATGAGATTTTAAACTGATGACCTGAGGTGTTTCATTATGTTCATTTACCACTTTGTAGATAAAATCAGTGATCCATATAATAAGCCCAAGGAGAGTAGACAAGGTGATTTCAGTTTTCAGAAAACTGACACCGTGCAATCATGAATTAAATGAAGTCTCACTTTAAATAAGTGTAGATTAAGGTGAACATTTGAAGTGCTTGTTAAGTCATTCATCACTTTCTTCAAAATAACATGTCAATTGCATACTCAGGATCAGTAGATTGACGTATGTATAGTCTGAAGTTGAATGTTTTAGTCCATTTCATATTATTTTCGTTTGGGAAAGCACAACAGAAGAGAAATGTTAACGGGATGAGTGAGCTTCACTCAACTGAATTGGTATTCCATTACAGTGAGATATGAAACGCCGTGTATTTGTTTCCCTATTGTTTGTTTTTTCTTTTCCAGGGCAAAACGCATAAAAACAACCACTTGTATCAAAAGTATACAATTAATTAGGAGGGAGTATCAGTATCAGCCACCAACCCAAATTTGAAATTCCTACACCCAATATACCTTAATTTAAAGATTCGCTTAATAACCAAGCGAGATGATATAGTGTTGATCGCCCTTAAGGGATCCTCACAAATTCTACAAAATCATATATATGAAAATTAATTTTTTTATTAATTAAAAGAAATACTAGGAATTTATATAAGTTCCGATCGAAATTCTTACGGAATTTTTAAGTATTGTGTTGGTGA
>JAQGCA010002521.1:0-13688 GCA_034698945.1 Protaphorura quadriocellata | reverse complement strand
TCAGTGGTACAGACCTCAATTCCGTTGAGAACCCAACTATTCGGTCAGTATTCGGTTACTATTCGTTCCATCCCTAGTTATTTCCAAAATGAACCTGTTTTTAGTGATATGGAGCTGCTGTGTCGAAATCCCGGTAAGGTCGTTCGTACAAATATTTCCCAATTAGTCCTTTAATTCTGAGTCAGTTTCAGCGTTGCATGACTGTGACGGTGGTGACGAGCGGCTTTGACTTTAAAACCTCTGTCGAAATTTGTGAGTGTCATTTCGTTGATTAAGAAACCAAGTGAGGTCTTTTCACACCGTCGTCGTCGCGTCATTTCGTCCTCAGTAATTACCGGTTGTCTCAGGATGGTTTCCGTACAGTAATCAGTTCAGTAGTCACTAAAGCTCAAGCCCAACCTGAGTACCCGGCAAAAGCGCAATTCTTGTTTACGACTTGAACTCATAATGGAATGACCGGAAAATGAAGATTTTGAGAGTTTGGATTCTAAAAACCATACTAAAATATCATGGAGCGTAAAATCAAGTTCTTCGTAGTCCTCGTGTCTTTATTCTAATGAAGTGACTAGTGAGAGTATATGGTGACTAGAGAGAGTACGTCTATGGAGAAAGCAGAAGGGTAGACAGTTCCTTTATTATACCCGATGACAATTTTCTATCCGGTCGGGGTAATTACTTCTCTCCCGCCCTTCCATTGTCTTCCCCACTCCAACTCATTTGCATGGATTAACACTGATACGACGGAATAAGAGAACGGTCTGAAATAATGAGGACTTCTACTCCGGTACAACCCGAATTCGGGTATTTTCCTTTTCCCTGCCTCCCTGTATTGTACAACTTTAAGCCTTTTCGTTGTGTGACAAAATGACAAGTCACTTTTCACTTTGAAAACAATGGGCTCATCATATGTAATAGATTAGAAGAGGTTCTTTTGTCCCATGACTTTACTTGGGGAAAAGCAAAAGGAAATGAAGGAAAAGCCTTTCACCAACAGTACAAGGAAGGTCTCTGGTTCAATTCCTGGTCGATGCACTTGTACGGCTCGGTTATCGCACAGTACTTGGTCCTCGGAGATCTTTGTTCAATTATCTGGGTCGATGAGGCCTCTAGAGTAACTTCTCTAGAGAAGAGTCACCCCGTTGTTTTCAATTCAGGCCTAGGAACCAATAATTCTTTCAGCTGATAATTTGAACTGATGAGGTTTAAATGACTATTATATAGCAAATATTTTAAAACAGCCTCGATTTTCACACCTAAATATTGTCCCTTGTGAGATTTAAGATTTTCGATACACACTGACTGAGATTTTCTACACGCACTTCGACGTATTCTTCATTGTACATGGGAGTAGAAGAACTAATGAAGTGACTCTATTATCCGACAGCCACCCTCCCCTTCCTGGGTTTTGTTTTACAGAAAAAAATGCAAATTCTTGCTCCGGAAAAATGAGACAGACAATTAAGCTTCTCGAGTTCCGATTTTCTTACCAGTAGGAGATTTGATAGAGGGACTGTCGACTACATTTACTCGTCAGTCAGTCCGCAGTGTTTTAAAATAAGTGAAAGAAAAATGAGGAGATGTTCATTCTAATTATTCTACTGCGTACTCACATTATATATTTTTGTTTCATTTAACACATTCAATTTTAATATTGTCTGGCAGAGCGGAGGGGCAAGTTTTTAAAACAGAAAGAGACGAATAAAGGCTTTTCAGTATGACAAAACCAATTGCATCAACTACAGACAGAAAAAGTTTAAATCGTCAAAAAGTGTACTAATTGCAGCGTTAATTGCGTTTGAATTTACATATTCAAATTAAGACACGAGATCAGCAGTCCGAATCTTAAGACATTATTATTATAGTTTTGGTAAATATCAAAACAAATCCCTAATTAACGCTTGAATCACAAAGTTTAGCCAAGGAACTCTCGAATTCAAATGGTTAACTATTACGGCTAATTGTCACGATAATTATGGGGAATTTGCATTTTCTTGTATTTAAAAACAGAGCTGAAGCGTAAGCAATAATTTTAAATTCTAGTGTTGAACTTTGGCAGTTGTGTTCTCGTTTGGCTTTTGGCAGCAGGCCAAAAAGTAATTCAGCTAATTTCTCCACAAGTGGTATTGCCAGTCTTATCAAAAAATTTCGTCATGCTTTGAACTAATCGTAATTTTCTGGATATTCCAATACAAGTTGAAGAATAAAATCAAAACATATATTAATTCTCGCAAGTTTTTTCATTGTTTATGTCCCGAGCTGCGTCGAGTTAAGGGCATCTGATCATATGCGATGGAGTCATTTAAAATTAACGTTAAGTTAAAAATACACGGATCTTGCCGAAAAGCAATTAGTGAGCGGTAAGGCACATTATATGACTCTTCGTGACGTCCCGCTCTCCACAGAGTTGAAAAAAAGGAGCTAAAACTTCATTAATTAGGTGGCGAAATACTGAGTGAGTTAAAAATGTAAATTACCCTTAAGTTTGGTGAACTAAGGCAACGTACCCCTCCGGAAAGAAGATTTAATGACTGGAAGAATTTTTATGACTCGTGAGGGAACATATGAATCATGTTATTGTTGAAAAGAAGCTAATGAAAAGGATTGAAATAAAAGAGAAAGAAAGTTATGGGGCGGCGGTTTGAGGCATGAATCAAAGCTAGAGCAACGCAACGCTCGCTCTGTTTCATTTCATCATAATTTACTCATTCATAAATCAGAAGGTGAGGTCCATAAAGTGAAAACAAAAAAAGAACTAAAGGACTGATGTCAACTAAGAATAAAAATTTACGAGGAGTTTTTATGAGGTTTTGGGCGGCAACGGCTTGGGTGTACGACCACGACCCATTCTTTTATCAACAACACCCTTCCAAATGAAAATGAGAGAATCTAAGGATTTTAATAGCTAAAATCGTTTCTTCATTAAATCTCGGAGGCGTAATCCTAACACCGAATATGCAGATTTTTATTTCGTGTTGTGCATTTGCTCATATTGCGTCAGAAATAATGATTTACCGTTCAGTCCTGCAATGGTGTTATCACTTAAGCCATGTATGATATGGCGGTAATACAATTTTTGGCACTAATGATGACGTCACACTAAGATATACATAGGGCATTGGCATTAAGCAAGCGAGGTATTTAATGATATTTTTGTTCCAGGTACCCCTACCAGTAGGAAGGTGCTACAAGATACAATGAGAAAAAAGTCATTAACGCAACTGCCAATATTGTTCAAAATTCCATATGGGTTGCGAGATATAGTTGGTGAGTACAGATTCGCGTGACCTGATCAATTTGGTAAGTTTATTTGAAATGACAATATTATTGCAGTCTGAGGATAATTTCCTTAATGGACTTCCCCTCGAGCACTTAGACTTGTCAGTCATAAACAAGAACCAGTCACCACAGGATCGCGAGCAGCACTTCGAAATACTTTACTCCTTTCCGTATGGCTTTCACATTTCGGGTGACCATTTGTGGTTGGCTTAACCGAAATTACAGATCAAACTGCACATTTGGATATTAAACTTGGGTATTGCGTATTTTGTCGGATGTCGAAACACCATGTAGTACCTTTTCGTGAGGATCTTCGAACTCGAATCATCCTGTAGTACATTTTCACAAGGATCTTCGAACTCGGATCACCCTGTATAGTACATTTTTAGTGGAAATGTGTGGAAAGTGATATTTATTTGTATGTTTGCTCGCATTACCTACGTTTTTTCATGAGCAAGTGACCTCTTGGCTTCAATTTCCAACCGTCAATCAGGAGCTTGGAACTTCGATAAGTCAACCCAATTGTGCCTGGAAGTGGATGCGGACGGACAGATTGCGTGACGGTTGATATTTCCAGTCAAATTGGAAAACTTTGGCCTGAGAAAAAGTCCATTTGATTCCTGCTGGTCTGGACAACTAGCTACAGGTGCATTTTTAGGAAATCGTCTATTTTTTCCGGAGAGACGAGTTACTTATTTTTCTATCCGAAATAAATCCAAAGACTGACTACCCATGTGTGTAGTTATTGACTTTGTTCATAATCGTGAGAGTGAGAAGGACTGCGTAACCCCAAGTGCGTGTCAGACTCACAAAAGAATAATAAAAGTGAACGATTTATCATCGTTTTTTTGTTCATGCCTTTCTTTTCGTTTCTGGCTTGTAAAGGAAGGAAAACCAACCACCACCGAACGTGTCAAGTCACAAATGGAGGAAAATTGGAGATAAATTGAGTGGTCAACGGAATTGCAACATCAGCTCAACCATGGAATGGACTAAAACATGAAGAGTAAATAATCCACTGATGATGAACAACTTCTACTTCCACTTCGTGTACCAATAATGGATCGTTAAGAAATAAAGTTCATGTGTACACTTCCATTCCGACCGGGGTTCCACAAGGATTACTATTGAGTCCCACACTTTTTATTTTACCGGCTTCTGAATCTCAAATTAATTTACTTACTCCCAATGAACTCAGATTGGGCAATATTCAGGACAAGCTATTTCATTTAAAGGGTCCTGGTAAAAATTTGAAAGCTGAAACTTGAATTTTGGAGGCTCTTCCGGAGGTTACGGTAGAATAAAGAGTCTTCCTGGAACATTACCTATTACGTCGTAATTTAAGGATACCTCATACACTTTGACCTTATGGGAAAATGTACGCCTTGGAAATCGCTGGATTTTCTATTTGTAGAAGTCTTTGGCATCCTGAACAACTTTTCTGAAGGTCCTACCCACAAAAGTCGAACCGTTTCGTCCGCTAGAAATACACAGGTGGGCATTTGCGATGACGCCGAGTGAAAGCCAAAGTGAAAGTGACTTTACGTCATTGCACATGCCCACCTGTGTATTTTCAGCAGCGAAAAGGTTCGACTTTTGGGGGTAGGACCTTCACAAAAGTTGTTAGGGTGCCATGGACTACAACATACCTATAAAGAAATCCAGCGATTTTCAACTACGTACATTATCCCATAAGGCGTATGCCATGCGATGTTCTTTGACAAGATAGTACATTTTACACTTAAATATTAGTTTTCGCCTATTTACTACAAGAATAAATAAGTTGAGTTCCTGACCGCAGAAAACGGTAAAACTTTTGACAAAAATGTTACAATTCATTTAAGTTGCCCAATCTGCTAAGTTCTACTCATGAATTGCACTGTACACAAATATCAATCTCTGTCAGAGCCAATACCTCTGTTATTAATTGAAAGGGACGTTCCGGACTTGAGGAACTAACAATCAGTGTGGTGTCTGGTGTGGCTAATCCTTTGTGCCCAGGCAAATTGAATCAAATGTCTTCATGCATGCATACCAGTACCAGTTCGTTTTTTACAATTCAATCTGAATCTGCATGGAATGAACAGTTCTCAAAGAATTTGACAAAGGAGACCAGGAAGAAACCCCACAGGCTTTCAATTTCTCCTTCAATTCACTCTAACAATGTGTGCCATATTCAAATAATCTCTTGATGGATTGCTCCCGGATTGAGCAATCATTCTCCGTACAAATTGCAACAAACTCAACTTTTTCAACTGAGATTATTCAAACAAAAGCTTGAGAAATTATTTGAGACGATTGCAAGATTCCACCAATCCAAATCCGGTAGACATGTAGATTGTTCAAAACCCGCTTTAAATGGGAATAAGGCTAGGATTTTCACACACTTCATATGGGAAAATACGTTCAAATAAAACGTCTTACCAAATTGGGTCCTAATTGCATAATTGAATACAAAACAAGCCTTTCCTATTTTCAGCATTTCGTTCTAAAATATATAGAGTGTACCCAAATAGCATTTCTTAGGTTGTTAGATGACCAAGGACAAGGAGTCCTTTCGGCAAAGAGTAAAGGTTGGATTTATCCCCATTCTCGATATGTTGTGGCTATTGACTTCGAGAAGCAATTTTTCTGAAGGTTCGACCCCGATAGTCCTATCCATTCGGACGCTACAAATACTGCACGAACCAAATGCGCCTTGTGAGGTCACAGGAATGTTTGACGCACTCGTGTTATTACAAACCAAACCCTACTTGTCCCGTGCATTTATAGCGGCCGAACGGTTAGACTTTTAGGTGTATCGCTGTATGACCTTCACAAAAGTTGTTTCGGAGGTTAAGGGTTACAACATATAAAAATGCGGCCAAATCTAATTACCCTAAAAGACTACGAACTAGTTTTAAAAATTATACTGAAAAATCCGATAAAGGGTTTGATTCTCACTAGATAATTTGATTGACAGAGACAGACGCCAAGCTGCTAGAAAACAAACCGAACTTCTCTGATTTCGTTATGCCGTCACCGTATGCAGTTCTTGGTTTTGCTAAATAATTATGCTCATTGTTGAGCCACGCCCCGAACTCGGGCATCGCGTAACTCGATCCGTACAATTTCTCCACGGATGACAATAATAATTGGTGCGTCTTTTGTCTGCCATCGAGGGAACTCAAAACTACATTTGGACGACTTGAACGAGTTGAGTTGACATGAAAATTTGTCCCAATTACATAATAATGAGTGACAAGTTGAACGGCTAACAACGCTACCTATACGGTGCGGCACAGGGGAGAAAAAGGGTTGCGTATACCTATTCTGGAAAAGGTCGCAGGCAACTAAATAAATCCGACATGCCGGGAAACACACCCTATCGAACACATACTTACAAGCTAACGTATACCTAGTACCACTAGTAGTAGAATAAACTGCAGTGGAAAAAAATTAAATAGTTATTTAAATAATATTTTCTATAATTTTTGTATTTTCTGTGACATACTTGTCACAGACGGTTATGTAATATTATGTGTTTTGATAGCGGGTGGTGAACAACAATGGTTTGTGGAGCTGAGTCTGTGTACTTCAGTCACGTGACTCTTTTTACTCCATGTTCCCAGACATTTCGTGCACCTTCAATTACTCATGCTTTTGTTGACGTTCTCAGCTTCAGGGATGACATGATCCCCCATGAAGCTTTTTGAATTGTCTGTTGACTGTCAATTGACTGAAAGCAAAAAGTCCGGACGCACGACGACGTTCGACAAAGATGAACAAATCCCAGTTTATCCAATCCAAGTAAGCGCGTGGCCTCAGGGAATAAAATGAAACGAAACAGGATAACCCGTTCAAATTTTGAGACTTGATCGAATAAAATATGCATGAACAATTGAGGCTTTGTTTACACTGGGTGGGTTACAGTGGAATACACAATACACCTAGTACAGATCTCGCAAAAATATTTACCCACTATTATACTATCTGTTTAGAATTTTCCTGGATTTTCTCAACATGAAAATAAATTCATTTTAACCACGTATTTAATTGGAAATACTTCTCATTTCATTGAATTGTACAATATTATTATTTATATTTAGAACTTAGAAGTACCTCTATCTGTATGTGCATGTGCAAGTGAGAATCACCATTCGTAATTATCGTAATCCTCATAATCAATGTCATCTTCAAGTTTCTTTGAACCATCTTCGCAAGTTTTGATGTACGTGGTTAGTCTTTCATATCCGAGAAGAAAATTCTCCAATTGATTCGTACCCAGGAAGTAATTTTTAAGCATTTCGAAGTCAGTTAATCTCATATCAGATGTTGACGGAGATTCAATTGTATACTGTCCATTCAGACGAGTCAGAACCAGGTATGTGAGAGCTGGAAGAGAGTTAAATATGAATTACTGCATGGTCAAAATTATTTTCGAATTTAATTCGAAAATTTCCAAAAACTGACCTTTGAGATCCAAAATCGAGAGTCCTCGCTTTGCTTTCCTTCTAGCTTCTAAATCGGTAAGTGGAATGGATTTCAGATCGTTAACGGTTGAAACTGGAATTCCTGTATATCCAAATGGGGTTACAGCCGACAAATCACACTTCAGGAATAATTTTTGAATTGATTTTCCTTCTCGGAAGATTAATTGGAAGTCTGCGTCCTTCATGGATAAAACTGCCCCTGGTTGACAATGTTTGTTTTGGTAAATGACCAATTTGGTCAATAGACGAAGGTGCGGAACAACCAAAGAGAGTGCGAATGGCACATTTTTCCATGAAACATTCTTGCGGCAAATATTACGTGTCCAATTTGTGTCCTGACTAATTTTGAATACCAAATGTAAAGCTGAGTATTGACACTTGTTCCACAGTGATTCTACGTCAATGTAAGTGCTGTCCGAGAAATAAATAATGTCAGACATCAGTTTCGGACCAGGGTTTGTAGCTCCAAATTTTGAGCTGTCGATAATGTTGGCCAAGTAGGGCATGTGCGTGACGAATGAGCTGCCTTCAGTTTTGAATGCAACAATCGGTTGAATAGTCAGAGTTTTTAAACTGACCAGACTATTGACGAATGGTATAAGAATTGACTCAATTTTTGAAGTTGGATAAACCACCTCTCGAAACTCGAGTGTGAGATGTTCAAGGTTATTCAGACAAAAATCCTTCCAATTGTCCGAACCAATTATATGAAAAAGGTATTTAAACAAATCATTATCATTATCATTATGCGTGTGGTACGTTTTCATCCAAAATTCCTCCCGTTTTGTCCTGGATAAGTAAGAGTAAGATTCAAGGTTCCATAAGTCGTAATTATCCGAAAACCCCATAAATTGGTCATCATACTTTGTGACACCAATGCAGACATTTTCCAGCGTTGATGCGTTGTTTTTCAAAATGTTGCCGATCAATTTGTAGAGAGTTCCTGGACGAAAGTGATTCTCCCAGACGATTCTTTCATAGCTAATTCGAATTTGAAAATTAACCAAGTTGTTGCAATTGGAAATGACCTTAAGAAAATGTCCGACATAGATGTCAGGTTCATTCGCAATGTAGACAAATTTCTTTAATTTTTTCAGTTTGTTTTGCTCGTCCCCACAAAGTAGAAGTAAACGCTGAGAATCAGTATCGCCTATTCCAAACATGACGCCTTTGACCGCTACTTCCGTTACGAAGAGCTCCGTAATATTGTCGAATTTGTATATCACACTAACAAGGTCACACATGTCCCCGAAGCAATATTTTCGAACGAATCCACTCAGGTTCAATTCCAATCGAGTCACAAATTTTAATTCAGATTTTAAAGTTGACAAGTTGCTCAGGATTGTAGAGACGTCTGGCGCTATCAAACTGGATAATGGTGACCGAAACCTCATCGTATGAAATTCCAATTTAATTTTCTTAGTTCGGGACCGGAATGGTTTGCGCAACGTCTGGAGTGAAGGAACTGGAATCACCGGTCTGCATAGGTTGTACTCATAACAAATGTTGTTTGGAAGAAATTTTGTTTCTCGAAGTAGTTTTTCCCATCGATCACAAACCAATCGGCAATTTTTGAGGTTTCCCCAATCCAATTCCGTGAAAATCTTGTCCAAGACTAAATCCTGTTGAAAAGATTTTGAATTTTGAATGAGCACCACACAGTCCTTACCGCAAAAAGTACGCCACTGCACTCGACTGCATTTTTAATGCGTGCTAGCCCTTGACCTCCTGAAAAACTTATGTGAAGGATCTAGCAGTAGAAGTCTCAACCTTTTGTTCACTAGAGATATACTGGGTCAACTGCACACTGTGAGGTCACAGCAATACTTTATGACGTCCAAAGTGTATTTGACCATGTATTTCGAGCGCTCAAATTAACTGTCGGACTGTTCGGAGTATGACCTTCACGAAAGTTGTTCAGGAGGTCATTGGCTAGACCCCATTAAATATGTACCAAAATCTAACGGCATGCTTTTTGTGGTGGTCTTAACGTTTAATATCAATAATAGATTTTTTTTTCGAAATTTTTCTCACTGGTATCATTGTGATGTTGCTGCCGTCAACTTCTTGCACTTCTCGTTTTCTCGACTCACGGCGACACAAAATCAACCTGTTCAGTAAAATATATCAGAATATCAGATACAGAGATAAATTCAATTACTGATCAGTGATTAATTTGAATATCAATCAAATATCAAGTGGTTTTCTTACTTGGATAAAACCCCCATAGTTGTGTAATTTTAACACAGTAAAAATTATCTTGTCTCCTCACCCGTATTTTGAAACCACGTTCAATGTTTTGTGAATATCTAAATGATGAATTTTCACAAGTATCTGTTTATGGGGATTTGTTGATATGAAATTACCGCCATAACAATTCTTAGTATTTCGTGAAGCATAGATTCCAACCAAACCTTTACAATCCTTTCCTTCACGGCTAAAATATTTCATAATGTGTCATTCAAAATGTAAGATCTACAATTTTCCGAATTTGTTAGCAATATTAATTAGGCTACAAAGAAATTTGATGAAAATTAAGGTCCGCTACAAAAGAGTACTCCACGCCATTTGGAATTACGCGTGTAGCAAAGGAGGCTCTGGCCGTTCCTTGTCATTTTGAGACCTCGAGTAGACAATGTGGGATAATGCTATGATTGCTTCAAAGGATACCGCACAAAGGGCATGGAAAAACTCCCTCCGTTAAAATTGGCACATTTTTTTATGTTGTAGCCCTTGACCTCCTGAACAACTTTCGTGAAGGACCGAACCCGGTCACCTCTGGTAGATATCGGTCACCTCATAACCGTAAAAATGACCCGTATAAAAGTTGTTCCACTCAGTGAGACACGCAACTTTTCCCTCTATCATTTCTCTCTGCGGTCAACCTCCGAGGTCACAGGTCAAAGTCAACATCGGTACCCTCTTCGTTGGGATGCTGGCTTTGACCAGCGTATGAGTATGTATGTATGTATGTATGAGGACGACGCAGGAACTTTTTTGACAAAATTTTCTAAGATAGGCGAAAATAAGTACTTTATTTGCGCAGACTACTACTGACCGGAACCAACTAAATATATGCCGATGCCAATTGGGGGTCGGGAAGTTCAAGTTCCTGGTAGTCAGATCAGATCAAGTCTATCCCTTGTCAGAGACACATTTATTTGGCGATCGTCCTATAGCACGCGGGTTTGTTACGAGGAATCTATATCTTAAAAGTTGTGTAAAATCTAGAACATCCAAGGCATTAAATTCGCCTCGATTTTCTGACCATTATGTCCTTCAGTCTTTAATTTCAAATATTTATCATTTTTTTATTCTTTGGATTACAGGTACACTATTATTTCTTCGATGTACCTCCACATGTAGAAATTAAATCTTAAAATCACAATGCCAAAACATCATAATATATTGTAACACGTGTTGTTGTACTCTTTCTGTGAACCGTCTTGGTAAGTTTTGAAACACGCGGTTAATCTTTCATATCCGAGTAGAAAATGTTTCAAACGATTCGTTTCCAGAAAGTAATTTTTAAGCGTTTCGAAGTCATTTATCCTCATATCAGGAGTTGACGGAGATTCAATTGTATATTGTCCATTAAGACGAGACAAAACCAGGAATGCGAGACCTGGGAAAGAGTTAAATATTAATTACTGCATGGTCGATATTAATTTCGAATTTTAGTATAAAGTACGAAATTAGCTAAGACTGACCTTCGAGGTCCAAAATCGAGAGTCCACACTTTGACTCCCTTCTAGCTTCTATATCTGTAATCGGAATGGAGTTCAAATCGTTAACGGTTGCTACAGGAATTCCTGTATATCCAAATGGCGTTACAGCCGACAAATCACACTTCAGGATTAACGTTTGAATTGACCTTCCTTCTCGAATGATCAGCTGTAAATCGGCGTCCTTTATTAATAAACTTGTCTGTGGTGGGCAATGATTGTTTTGGTAAATGACCAATTTTGTCAATAGCCGAAGGTGTGGAACAATCAGTGAGCGTGAGAATGACGTATTCCTCCATGGGACATTCTTGTAACAAATATTGCGTATACGATTTGTTTCTTTACTAGTTTTGAATACCAAATGGAGAGCTGATCGTTGACAATTCTTCCACAATGTTGGCAATTCAACATTAATAGTGTCTGATATATAAACAATGTCGGACATCAGCTGTGGACAAGAGTAGGACTCTCCTAATTTTGAGCTTTCTTGTTTATCAATAATGTTGGCCAGGCGGGGCACGGTGCGGGGCATACGCGTGACGAAAGGGCCGTTTTCAGTCTTGAATGCAACAATCGGTTGAATAGTCAGAGTTTTTAAACTGACTAGACTATCGACAAATGGTTTACGAATCGATTCATTTATTGGCGTCGGAAGAATCGTCTCTGGAAACTCGATTGTGAGATGTTCAAGGTTGTTCAGACCAAAATCTTTCCAATTCTCGGATTCAATCAGATTAAAAAGTGTTTCAAACTTATCATTAAACATGCTTGTATTTTCTTCTTCCATCCACATCTCCTCCCATTGTCCGAAAGTATTGATTTCAAGTGAAAACAATTGATGAACATTCCAAAATCCCATAAATTCGTCACTATATTTTGTGGTACCAATGCAGAAATTTTTCAATGCCGATGCGTTGCTTCTCAAAATGTTTCCAATCATTGTGTACAGCTTAACTCGATCCGGTGGATTCGCCAAGCTTTCTTTGTACTTGATTCGCATTTCAAAATTAACCAGATTGTCACAAACGGAAATGGCTGGAAGTAAATATTTGAAGAGGTTGCAAGGTTCGATCATATTATAAACAAATGTCTTCAATTTTTTAAGATTAATTTGGCCGTCCCCGCAGGGTAGACGAGAGAGGTCAGGATCAGTCCGGCCAGATCCGAATATTCGACCTAGTCCTGCTACTTCCGTGACGATTAGCTCCGTAATATTGTCGAATTTGTATATCACTCCAACGAGGTAACAAATATTCTCGGAACAGCATGTTTGATCGATTCGACCAATGTTCAACTCCAACTCCAACCGAGTCACAAATCTTAATTCGGATTTTAAAGCCCACAAGTTTCTCATGAGTGTCAAGATACCTGGAAATACGGAAATGTTTAACGGTGAGCTCAATCTCATTGTGAGGAATTCCAATTTCATTTTCTTAGTCCAGATTGGTTTCCACAAAGTTTGGAGGGCACGTAGAATCGATGGTTCCAATAGTTTGTACTCATAACAAATGTTTTCTGGAACAAATATTGTTTCTCGAAGTAGTTTTTCCCAACGGTCACAAACTAATCGGCAATTTTTGAGGTTTCCCCAATCCAATTTTGTAAAAATTTCATACAATGCCAAATCCTGTTTTTAATTCGGTGTAAATAATATTCGATTTATAAAAATTTGTAATAGAACTTTGATTCAAAATATTACTCACTGGTATCATTGTAAAAATTGTGATGGCTCCGCCAATTTCCTGCTCCTGCACTTCACGGTCTTTCGAGTTGCGGCAATACAAAATCAACCTGTTTTAAACCAGTTTGGAAATTGGAGGCAATGGAATTGATTAATAATTAATTTGAAAGTCGATCGAAGTAGTTTACTTACTTTGATAATGCCCCCACCCCCATATTTCTCGGTAGATTTAAACAAGGGGCAAATAAAATTATTATTACCCGTATTTGTAAATCACATTTTTGATATTTCGAACTGACGGATCTTCACAAATATTATAGTTTGTCGGCAATATCAACCCGGTTCACTTTGTTGACACGAAACTCCCGTCATAACAACCTTATCCATTTCATTATAAATGGAATTTAACAAAATCATTGATTCAACCAGGACTGATTGTCCATCAAAATGTAAGATATACTAGGATTTAAGTCATCCCGTCCCTGGCTGCCTCAGAAGGGCGACCGATATGTCGTTATTTCATCATTTGAAATA